>JADBJO010010024.1:48261-53261 GCA_016801955.1 Conus betulinus
TACGCCGGGAAGATCATCCTGTTGATGCCGGCCTGCACAATGAAGTTTTCGGCCACCCGGGCCCTATGTGGCCGAGCATTGTCGTCTTGGAAGACTGCCATGGGGGTCCTATCCGTTGCATGGTCGGAACAACGAAAGGCGCCAGGATTTCATCCCGATAGCGGATGCCTGTGAGGTTTCCATCAATATGGTAGAGTGGTGTCTTGTGGTGGAGGCTGAAGGCACCCCATACCATAACAGATCCTCCCCCAAAGGCCCTGGTCTGGCGAACAGCTGCATCAATGTAACGTTCACCAACACGCCTCCAAACTCTAGTTCGGCCGTCATTGTGTTCAAGACTAAACCGCGACTCATCTGAAAAGAGGACCTGGGACCACTGTTGTTGGTTCCATCTCACATGACGATGGCAGAAAGCTCGGCGAGCCAGCCTATGGGGCTGCTAGCAGTCGTGGTCGAACAGCTGGGCGACGTGATCTGAGGCCGAAGTGGTGAAGACGGTTTTCGTATGGCTTGACGGCTGAGGATGGTGTTATTTGCCATACGAAGCTGCCTTTGGATGCTGGTGGAAGTGGGTATCCCGCTGCATAGGGGCTGCCTCTCGATGAAACGATCGATCTTCTCTGGGAGTAGTCTGCCTAGGCCGACCTGACCGTGGCCTCTCTTCAACGCTGTTGGTCGCCCTAAAACGCTGATTCAGTCTAACAATAACTGAATGATGCACACCAAGTCGTCGCGCCACTTCAGCCTTTGCAATGCCATCTTGTATCCACGCAATCGCCCTGGTTTTGTCAAAGGTGCTAAGTTTTCTTCGTGGTGGCATGGTGAGAAAAGGGCTGACAGTAACCAACCCCGCGCTTAAACAGCCAAAAGAAGGGGCATAAAACTCACTTGAGAGAGACTGCTCTTGCACGGGAAAAAAGAATTTTTCATTTTACACATGCACTTTTCCCGCGCGGTAACGAGGTCACCAAGACCCCCGTGCGCACTACCAGTTGACACAGGCTGGATTACACACTGCTGTGTGAGATTCCATCATTGGTTGCCGCATAACAAAAAAAAAGACGTTTGATTTTTTTCTTTCTTTCTTTCTTTCTTTCTTTCTGTCTGTCTGTCTGTCTGTTTCTGTCTTTCTTCTTTTTCTTTCTTTCTTTCTGTTTTTCTTTCTCGTTTTTTTTCTTTTTCTTTCTGTTTTTTCTTCTCTTTCTTTCTTTCTTTCCCGTCTTTCTTCCTTTTCTTTCTTTCTTTCTTTCTTTCTGTCTGTCTGTCTTTTTTCTTCTTTGTTTCTTCTTGCTTTCTTTCTGTTTATCTCTCTTTTCAGATTCATCATGGGTGAGATTTTTCCGTGAGCTACCGTTTCAATCGAGCCACTTAGCCAGACACATTCCGTCTGTGAGGCGTTATCATCTGTGATAAACGAAGGTGCCTTCTGAGTCGGGGACAGGTGATAAAGGATATGGCCACGTCAGGTATCTGTAAAGTTCAAGGCCCTCATCCCAGATTCATTCTAGCTCATTGGCATAGTGCGGGACTCATAATTCCTGTTGATGGTAGGGTCGTTGGTTCGATTCTCCGTAAAGCCGTCCGGTTGAGGGGGAGTTTTTCTCTTTAGAGTTCTTACTTGTTCTGACTTTATTTCATAAAGTCTTCGAATGAGACTTAAGTGTCATGTGTAAAGACACACGTAACATCTTCTGCACTAGTTATATCCCATCACCAACCGTCGAGAGTGTAGGCCCCCATACCAGATGATACGTACACATGCAGTATGCATCTTGCGTGCTGTGAACGGTCTACATCATGACCACTGAGTGTGGAGTAGTACAATATACTGACAAGAAGAATGGGAGAAGACGGACCACAAAAAAAACAAAGAAAAGCATTCAAGTTTGTGTTTTTGTAGACTTCGGGTAACTGAGTGGGTCCCACTAAGCCTTCTTCCGAAATGTCTCCCTTCCTTTCCAAGACTCTTCACTGGCCGCAGGGCAAGTCCTGCTGACAACGGGAAAGACTGTGACCTGGGGTTCTCTTTCGGAGAGCACGTAAGACCTCATGGTGAACGCTTGGCCGTGTCTGGAGTTGTACTGACATTACCTGTCAGCGGAACAGCAGCGAGCGAGGCTATAGGATGCACACGGCAGTTGTTTGACGGTGGTGGTTTTTTTTTTGCCGGTGGGCTCTGCAGTCATGAAATGCTCCCATGGAATTTCTGTCATATCACATCCGGTGGCCATTACACGATTGTAGCTGCCAGCAATTATGTCCCTTCACGTGTTAATGGAATGCCCTGTGCATGCCTCCACCCCATGTGAACAAAGCGCAGGGTTTCCATGAGTAGTACGGGATTGCTCCCAGCTGGATTGTTCGGCAGTTGAGGATGGTACTTATCTGGGTACTACTCGCACCTCTTGGTGTATTTTTCCTTTCTTTCTGACCACATAGTATGAAGCAGAAAGTATCGTTGACAAGACGAATGGAAGAACACGGATCACAAAGAGACAAAAGGCAGTCTTCGGGTGACTAAGTGGTTCACACAAGGCCCTCTTCTGATTTGTCTCCCTTCCGCCCCATCCAGACCCTTTCCAAGGCTCTTCTCTGGTTGTTGTTGTTTGTGTTGTTGTTGTTGTTTTCTCCAAATTTTTATTGAGCTGGCATGCTTACTTTGCCGACGACACCACACCGCTGTTATTCGTATATGTAAGCAAAACTCTGGTGAGTGGTTCATAGAAAAACCCCATCTTGTCCCTGCATTGTCTTCTTTTTTTAAAAAAAGTTTCTCTTGAACTGAAATCCATGTACATGTCTTTCACCTGCCAACACAAGGATTCATGCTCACCTGCTGACACAGTTGCACCACAGGCGCATTGCCCAGTCATTTCCTTACCCATGAAAATTGAATGTTTTCAATGAAATGTATGCAATGCAGTTAGAGTTTCATGATTTGCATGATGCCTGGCGGCCCTCAGCCCTTTGTGTCTGGTTAATAACAGTGCCATCCATCAGCTCTATCGCGAAGCCAGCCACAGTTCTTGACGCTGTGTTCATCTCTGGTTTATTCAGGAAGGGCACATCGCACTGTCCGCACATTGTCTGCACCCGTTTCCGTTTTTCACTGTCCTTGTTTTCCTGGAATATATCATTAAACTTTTTTTTCCAATAATTAATTAGGGACGGACGTGTTATGGAACCTCAAAATATAATCTTCAGCCATTTCTCTACTTTCGTTTTTACTTCAATTTGACCTATAGACGTACAATTGTGATCATATCAACTTCCTTTGGTGTTTCTAGAAAACGCTTTTAAAAATTATTCCAGACTTTTTTTTTTTTTCAGATGAACACAAGTCTTTGAACGTTACTGAATCTTTGACCCATACCGTCTTTCTCATTACAGTTCTGATTTAACAAAGACTTCGACAAGCCAACATATAAACAAACAAGAAGAATGGGGGGGGGGGGGGGGGGGGGGGCGGAAGAGTGAACAGTGAAAGTGATGGGGATAAGTCGCAAACATTAAATCGCAGACAACATCATGGGAGCCATCCATTTCTGTCTTGTCCACAGAACTAAAGGTTACGCCTCTCTGAATCGGCTTTCGTCTCCTGAGGCTTTTGTCACAAAATTCCACGTTGGTGAGTCTTCAAGTTGTCATGCGGCACAGCCCCAATGACAGTGAACACTTCCTGCAGGACTGTCCCACACATGAAAAGCTAAGGGCAGAGACCTGGCCTGCCAACACACTGATGAGGAAAAAGCTTTAAGGATCACTGGAGGGCCTCCGCCGTACAGCAGCCTTCGTCAGTGCCTCTGGGTTCCTGTCTGGGTGGACGGAGAAGAAAAAGAAGTCTGAGGAAGGCTGATAGGTAGAAATGTCTCGTTATGTCGTTCCACCCACCGTCTCCACTCAGCATCCTCTATTTCAGTGATAATTCTCACCACCATAGATGGGAGAATCACAAATCCACTGCTTTCCAAAGCAGCCATGGAAAGGGTGCCATGAAGAAGAAAATGCTGCAAAGAAGTTAGCAGCAAAACAAGCAAAGAATACTCAGATTCAAGAACAAGAAAAAGATTTATTCCTTTCGCCCCTTTTGGGGGGTGTGGAGGAAGGGGTGATGTGAGTTTAAAAAAAAAACAGGAAAAGGAAAACAAAAAAGAGCCAGAATGAAGCGTGATTTGCTACTCAATGCTGATATAGACCAACAATTCACAACACTTGAGATAACTATTATACTTGGACAACAGAAGCATTTGTTTTCGATTAGTGGAAGACATCGTTTGACAAAAATTATAGACAAAATTTGGGGGAGAGAAATCTTTTTGGCAAATAGGGTGTTTTGCAAATGAACATATGATGGAACATTCCATGACAAAATGAAATTCATCACCTATTGCAGACATGTCACATTTATAACCTAACCTTCTTCATTTGGAACAGCAAATCGACGATTTCACCCAGTTGGTAATTTATGATCAGAACATATAAATTCGATAAAAGGGTAGATATAAATATCTGGTAAGCTAGAAATATATTTCTCCTCCTGTGAGACTGCAGACGGAAATTTAAACAAATGCTAAGAATAATTCTTCAGCGAATCCGCAAAAAAAACCCTAAGAGGCTGAAGCGCGTCGTGTTTTGTCTTGTGATTTGTTTGTCCTTGTTTGGGGGCAGAATGACATAAGAATTATTCTAAAAATGTGTTTTCGCAAAGAATAATCAGTATCAAAAGAAAGCGTTTCTTGTTTAGTACGAGAAGTACGAAATCTGAATAACAGCTAAAGGAGAACCCCCCATCCCCCCCCCCCCCCCCCCCTCCCCATTCCAGCCCCCAGTGAAGATCCGATCACCAGCACACGACGGGGGATAAAAGGCCCAGACCGCGAAGAACAATAACTCAGTCTGTCAAAACGCAATAGGTTTACCAGGGAATATTCAATTCAGCTCCATCTCACCTTTTGTGTTCATTTCTGCGGCAAGATTGCCTCACACCTCGCGGTGATGTT
>JADBJO010010024.1:58261-62166 GCA_016801955.1 Conus betulinus
AAAAAAGACAGCTATCTTAACATTTCTTGCACTGTTATTTATTCCGATACACAGGGGGGTGGAAAGGGGAAGATGAATATGGAGGAGGAAAAGGGCAGCCGGGGAGGAGGGGGGGTGGTGGTGGTAAAAAGAGGTGGGGGGGGGGGGGGGGGGCAAGTTTGACAAGTGAACAGGAATCTCTCACAAATTGATATTGGGAACCTTTCTCTTCCTCCCACACCATCTCCTCATCTTATTGTCGGGATTAGAAAAGACGCTGTTGATTTCTTAGTTGAATTCTCCTTTAATAGAGATACCCTCTCCTCCTTTCTCAACCGTTGTGCAACGTGTTATCAAGCATTCTCAGGAGCTGTGTCAATGATTCTAATGGGCGGGGGGGGGGGGGGGGGGGGGGGGGGGGGGGGGAAGTCTGATGAACTGCGTCTTTTGATTCAAAAGAGTTTTGAAAAGAGTTTGTTAATGTGTGCACGCACAGACGTTGTCTCAAAAACATCTGCTCCGTAAAAGAAAACACAAATCTGGGTGTTCGCTTAGAGCCTTTTTTCTATGGTTCTGCACAAACGTTAGAATTTCGTTTTGGATCTATTGGATATAATTGAATGATTGTTTTTAGAATAATCGGTGATCGATGAGAGCATTCAATCCGCGAGATTGTTTCTGGCGTGTCTTTTTGTACATAGGACTCCAACCAAAAGTGCAATTAATAGTTATTCTACTGATATTCATGAGTGCTCTTAGACTGGGAAAAACCAAGCCGAAAATCATTGCTAAAAATAGGACTTTTTCTCGGTTACATTTTTTATGTAGCCCCAGGACTGTGTGTTAATTTGAACAGGGAAACTGACAAACTTTACATATTGTGACATGAAGATGAAATGAGTATAGAAAAGAAAAATGAAATACATCAGAAGGTGCCTTTTGGCCCCAGAGATGAGCTGTCCTCAGATGAGAAATCAGCTAGCTGGAGCAGTCGTGCACCACCCTTGGAAGCCTGTGACGTGTTGACGTAGAGAGCAGACACGCAAGGATATTCCATTTAGACGTCTAGGCTCCATGGCAGATGCCATTGTGCAGATGCCACTGGACACAAATACAACAGAACGTTCACGAAGGGATCCCCATTGGGTGTACCAGCCCATATTTGTATAACTGCAAAAGCCCACCGGCGAAAGACACTACCACCAAGCACACTGTCATGCGCATTTCGCAGCAGCCCTACTCGTTCATGTTTCGCTGGCAGGTGAGGCCAGTACAACTCCAGGCACTTTAAACTTTCACCACAAGGTTTTACGTGTGCACTGAAGAGGATCTCGGGTTGCAGTCTTATCCGCTATCAAACAGGACATTTCCCTGTGGTCAGTGGGTCTGTCCTCACCGTTTCTGTGCCTTTCCCAGAGTCAGCCATGGGACCCGCAGCGGTACTGTCCCCAACTGTCCAGCCAACCAGCTTGAGCAATCCTGTGCACACTTGGAAGCCAGTATTGTGTTGGCATGGGATGTAGGTGGCACAGGGTGTTCCACCAAGACGTTAAAGGACATGAGCGTTCCCTGCAGATGCCACTGTGTGATGGCTACTGGACGTGACACAAAGAACTTCCATGGAAGTGTCCTTGTGCAGTATGTGTTTCGTGACTGGAGAGCCCGGCGAAAGACACCACCACCAAGCAAAATGCCGTACGCATCCCAAAGCCGCACTCATTGTTGTCTGCTGACAGGTGACACCAGTACAACTTCCAGCATAGTCCAGCTTTCACCACAAGGTTTTGATTTAATCTCTGTGTTGTGATTATAAAATAGTGTATTACTTTTGGTACAGAAAAACGACACAAAGGGGAGTAAACAGACTACACAGATTGTGACATGAATATCATGTAAGATGAACTTTTATTGCGACATATTCAAAATACGAAACAGTACCAAAGACGCGTCTATCTATTGTTTCACTAGGCAGTCGTAGCTGTTGTTCTGATATCTGATATATAATGGCAAAAAAAGCCACTGAATGTCGTTTTATTTATCAAGCAAATAAAGTTTGCATAGGACTAATGTCTTTTTAATCTTTGATCTCTGTACATCTTGCGTGTTCGTTCATGAAACATGCCTTCCACGATGCACCCTCCATGTCCCAAAACAGGGGATGAAACTGACTAAACATTCAGTGTTCGGTATAAAACAGTTGACTTACGTGAATAACTGTTTAATCATGAGTGTCAGCGCTTGCCACTTATTAGATCGTTCGTATTGGGAATCTGTTATCTGCATTGCCGATATTGCTGTGTATCGTTGATGATAATGTACGTATTCATTGTTAAAATTTTTTAAAAAGTTAACAGTATTCAGGAATTATACATTAATGATGAAAAAAAAAATGAAACGTGTACATAACATAAACGTACGACAAAAACTCAAGAACCACTTCAGAGTTTCAGCAAGTCACTTGAACAGGGAAACATTGACGACAATGACCCTCGAAACCTTGCTTTGAGCAACGTGAATCATCCCTTTCCTGTCCGCTGATCAAATCGTCATTCACACTTGAGGACCAAATCAGGCAAACAGGGAGGTTTTGGCCGTTGCCAATCCAGTTTCGCCCAAGCCATAAGGACGGCGACGGTGCAAACACGTGATGCACGTGCTTGGTAGGTCCGGTGTTAACACTGTTCAACTTCTGCACGACGACGTAATTTTGCTTTGATTTCTTACAACGTTGCACGTGTTTTTGTGTGCCACATTTTCTCTGTAGGCAACGTTGTGTGTGTATGGGGGGGAGGGGGGGGGGGTGCAGCTTTTGCTTTCTCTTCAGTGCCTTACACATACATTTGGCCCTTTGTAACTGGTGATATAAGCTGCCACGAAACGGGCGGGTTAAAAAAAACAAAACCGCTAAAAACTAACGGCAGAATAAAGTGCCCATTTCTTTTAGTATAGAGCCATGCCTTAGGAGAGCCTTAGAAACTGTTCTCTTGCACACAGATTTAACAGCATCTGGTTTCGGCGGAAAATCTTCCAGTCATTCAGATATGTGGTTTTAAAGAGCCTGTAATTTGGGCTGAAAACAGATGTACCTTCAAGACGGATCTATTGATACGAACGGGGGGGGGGGGGGGGGGGGGGGGGGGGGGGGGGATGGCTTTTTAGACATACCGTTTGCTTCTGGCACTTTAAATTTTACGATTTGTCTGTCCAGCAGAAGGACTTGATCGTACTCCTTTGAATAAACACATTGTACAAACGTTCAAGCGACACATCGATATCACTCCGATTGTACACCGTAAAGGAAAGGGATGAAACAAAAAAAAAACAAACAAAAAAACAATCATCGGTTGATGAGTTCCCAAGTGCCTAGGCCTCCTCTGCATGTGATTGCTGGGAATCCAGACGACCATCAGTATTGGAGGGCCCGGTTGGCCAGGTGGTTCACATTTCTTTTTGTCGATCTCGGGGTCGTGATTTGAGTGTCTTTGATTTCCTTGCCATTTAGCCGAGACAGGTTAAATGCCGGGAGATTTGTCTGTTCAGAGTCGACATCTGTGAGGCCTACTTCATCTCCTCCTAGGGTTGTGTTTGTTTATTTGTTTTTGTTTTGTTTCTTGAAAGAGGCTTTAGGAGGAAGGGGGGGGGGAAGTCCTGTCTGGGAACCCGCCTTACATCAATGAAACTCAAATGAAGCAAAAATAGATAGTTATATGAGTAAACAAACTTCGGTTTCTTGCTGTTAAAAAAGGAACCTCTAAATATGTTCTATCGTTGTTTTGTAGAATCCGTGTTGTCCTTTGTGTCTTGCTGGTTTGGCCCTCTTCCGCGTGGGCCCTCCCACCCCCTTTGCCCGACTGGTGCCTCCCCTGTGGGCAGGTTCTTGGCCAAAAAAAAACAGAACAGCTAGCTCCATTGGGGAAGGTCGGTGA
>JADBJO010010024.1:62641-67641 GCA_016801955.1 Conus betulinus
TCTCTCGTGTCATTCAGAGTCATAATTCTCAAAATGCTATATGTTGATGGAAAAGAATAAGCCAGACAGATAGAAAAGACAGACAGACTGACAGACAGACAGACAGACAGACAGACAGAGGCTGACAGAGACAAACAGAAACTGACAGAAACAGAGACAGACGAGAGGAGAGAGAGAGAGAGAGAGGAGGGGGGGGGGGGGAGAAACAGACAGGCAGACAGTTAGGCAGAAAGACAGGCAGACAGAGACTGACAGGGACACGCAGAGGCTGTCTGAGGCACAGAGAGAGAGGGTGAGGGGTGACACAGACAGAGAAGAGGGGGAGAGAGAGAGAGAGAGAGAGAGAGAGGATTGGAGAGAAAGTGAGAGGATGAGAGGGAGGAGAGAGAGAGAGGGGGGGAGAGAGAGAGGAGAAGAGAGAGAGAGAGAGGGTGGGGGAGAGAAAGGGAGAGACGGGTGGGAGAGAGGGAGAGAGAAAGAAGAGGAGGGAGGGAGTGAGAGAGGGGGCCGAGAGAAAGACTGGGAGACAGAGAGAGAGAGAGAGAGAGAGAGAGAGAGAGAGAGAGAGAGGAGAGAGAGAGAGAGAGAGATTGCGTGTGTGAGAGAGAGAGAGAGAGGAGAGAGAGAGAAAGAGGTTGGTAGAGAGAAAGGGAGATTAGAAATAGGAGGAGGAAAAGTCGTGGGTGATCTGACAGAAAGTCCAAACTAAAGGGAAAAGATACAGGAAGAAGAGGGAAAGGAGGACCGCATCATTTATAGGCAAGATGTTATCACCAGGAGTCTCCGACCAATAAGACATAAACTGCACTTTCGGCATCACAGAAAAAAATAGAACCAAAAAATAAAAAGGAACTACGTTTACAGAAGTTTGCAGTGGGAAAAAAAAAACGGAAGAAAAGAAGAGATGACAATCATACAAACCAAAAAAAACTACGGTTTCAAAACGGAGTGACTGAGGGCGGAAAAAATAAAGCAAAATGTGGAAAGAGAGGGGGTTAGTTACCGTCAAGAACACAGAGTACAGGAGTAGACGAAGCAAACTAGACAAAATGACCCAGAAGTAGTCAAGTCTCGTCGTGAATTTTTCAGCCGGCCAGCCACATGGAGTATGTCACAGGGCTGCAAGGGAGTTTTCATAGAATGGCGCGTTAAAGTTTTTTTTTTCAAAATACATAAAAGCTAAAGCTGTGGAACATGTTGTGTGAATGTTCTTCAGGAAGTTCGCAGCAAAATAGTTGTGTTTCCATACTGACGCGTACATCCCAGCGCTGTATAAAAGAAAAACAAAGGATGTTTAATGCTGGACTGATGTATCACATAGAATGCACCACGAAATCTCCTTACCCTTTCAAAGGCAGGAGCAAAGGATGAAGGAGTGAACACAAGTGAAAGAGACAATCAGAATGGAAGAAGAGAACCGAAGTAAAAAAAGGAAGGAGGGGGGCAGTGAGGGGGGGCACAAAATAAGAAAAGGAAAAGATAACAGCCTACATATAAAACCCTGGAGGTAAAAAATAGACTGAGCAAAGGTTTTTGAAAGTACAAAAAAAGAACTTTGTAACTTTACGGACAACTAAACTCCATCTTGGACTTAACGCCAACCTTGTATATTTTGAAATGTTGTTGTTTCCCTTTACTTTGGAAAAAAAAAAAGGATTTTAGAAAGGATTTTGGACATCGTTCTGGTTTGGTTTTTTTCTTTCTTTCTTTCTTATTTACCTTTGGGATTGGTTGTGTTATTTACATGTTTTGTCTGCATCTTCTTTTACTCTTAGAAAGGAACAGTTACGCCAGCTGACCTAAAAGCGTCAAGAGAATGTATAGAGATTGTCTTCGTGACTGTCTCATTTGAAAATGTCGCAATGAGGAAATGCTCGCTTTAATTTTGTTTTGATCACCGATTTCCCAACGTACAAAGCAAAACAAAAAAGACAGCTATCTTAACATTTCTTGCACTGTTATTTATTCCGATACACAGGGGGGTGGAAAGGGGAAGATGAATATGGAGGAGGAAAAGGGCAGCCGGGGAGGAGGGGGGGGGGGGGGGGGGTATTAAAAAGAGGTGGGGGGGGGGGGGGCAAGTTGACAAGTGAACAGGAATCCTCACAAATTGATATTGGGAACCTTTCTCTTCCTCCCACACCATCTCCTCCTCTTATTGTCGGGATTAGAAAAGACGCTGTTGATTTCTTAGTTGAATTCTCCTTTAATGTGAATACCCTTTCCTCTTTTCTCAACCGTCGTGCAACGTGTTCTCAAGCATTCTCAGGATCTGTGTCAATGATTCTAATGGGGGGGGGGGGGGGGGGGGGGGGGGGGGGAAGTCTGCGAACTGCGTCTTTTGATTCAAAGAGTTTTGAAAAGAGTTTGTTAATGTGTGCACGCACAGACGTTGTCTCTCAATAACATCTGCTCCGTAAAAGAAAAACAAATCTGGGTGTTCGCTTAGAGTCTTTTTTCTATGGTTCTGCACAAACGTAGAATTTCGTTTTGGATCTATTGGATATACTTGAATGATTTTTTTTTTCACAATAATCAATGATCGGTGAGAGCATTCAATCCGCGAGATGTTTCTGCGTGTCTTTTTGTACACAGGACTCCAACCAAAAGTGCAATAAATAGTTATTCTACTGATATTTCATGAGTACTCTTAGACTGGAAAAACAAAGCCGAAAATCATTGCTAATAATTGGACTTTTTCTCGGTTACATTATTTATGTAGCCACAGGACTGTGTGTTAATTTGAACAGGGAAACTGACAGACTTTACATATTGTGACATGAAGATGAAATGAGATGAGCATAGAAAAGAAAATGAAATACCTCAGAAGGTGCCTTTTGGCCCCAGAGATGAGCTGTCCTCAAATGAGAAATCAGCTAGCTGGAGCAGTCGTGCACCACCCTTGGAAGCCCGTGACGTGCTGACGTAGAGAGCAGACACGCAAGGATATTCCATTTAGACGTCAAGGTTCCGTGGCAGATGCCATTGTGCAGAGATGCCACAGGACACAATACAACAGAACGTTCACGGATGCATCCCCATTGGTGTACCAGCCCATATTTGTATAACTGCAGAGCCCACCAGCGAAAGACACTACCATCAAGCACACTGTCATGCGCATTTCGCAGCCCTACTCGTTCATGTTTTGCTGGCAGGCGAGGCCAGTACAACTCCAGGCACAGCCAACTTTCACCACAAGGTTTACGTGTGCACTGAAGAGGATCTCGGGTTGCAGTCTTATCCGCCATCAACAGGGCTTTTCCCTGTGGTCAGTGGGTCTGTTCTCACCGTGACTGTGCCTTTCCCCAGAGTCAGCCCATGGGACCTGCAGCGGTACTGTCCCCCAACTGTCCAGCCAACCAGCTTGAGCAATCCTGTGCCACTTTGGAGAGCCAGTATTGTGTTGACATGGGATGTAGGTGGCACAGGGTGTTCCACCAAGACGCTAAGGGACGTGAGTGTTCCCTGGCAGATGAGTGTTCCCTGGCAGATGCCATTGTGTGATGGGCTACTGGACGTGACACAAAGAACTTCCATGGAAGCGTCCTTGTGCAGTCTGTATTTCATGACTGGAGAGCCTGAAGAAAGACACCACCACCAAGCAAAATTGTACGCATCCTAAAGCCGCACCCATTGTTGTCTGCTGACAGACACCAGTACAACTTCAGCATAGTTCAGCTTTCACCACAAGGTTTTTTAATTTAATCTCTGATTATAAAAGTGTATTACTTTTGGTACAGAAAACGACACAAAGGGAGTAAACAGACTACACAGATTGTGACATGAATATCATATAATATGAACTTTTTATTGCGACATATTCAAAATACGAAACAGTACCAAAGACGCGTCTATCTATTGTTCACTAGGCAGTCGTAGCTGTTGTTCTGATATCTGATATATAATGGCAAAAAGCCACTGAATGTCGTTTTATTTATCAAGCAAATAAAGTTTGCGTAGGACTAATGTCTTTTTAATCTTTGATCTCTGTACATCTTGCGTGTTCGTTCATGAAACATGCCTTCCACGTTGCACCCTCCATGTCCCAACACAGGGATGAAACTGACTAAACATTCAGTGTTCGGTATAAACAGTTGACTTACGTGAATAACTGTTTAATCATGAGTGTCAGCGCTTGCCACTTATTAGATCGTTCGTATTGGAATCTGTTATCTGCATTGCCGATATTGCTGTGTATCGTTGATGATAATGTACGTATTCATTGTTAAAATTTTAAAAAAAGTTAACAGTATTCAGGAATTATACATTAATGATGAAAAAAAATGAAACGTGTACATAAACATAAACGTTCGACAAAAACTCAAGAACCACTTCAGAGTTTCAGCAAGTCACTTGAACAGGGAACATTGACGACAATGACCCTCGAAACCTTGCTTTGAGCACGTGAATCATCCCTTTCCTGTCCGCTGATCAAATCGTCATTCACACTTGAGGACCAAATCAGGCAAACCGCGGAGGTTTTGGCCCGTTGCCATCCAGTTTCGCCCCAAGCCATAAGGACGGCGACGGTGAAAATACGTGATGCACGTGCTCGGTATGTCCCGGTGTTAACACTGTCAACTTCTGCACGACGTAATTCTGCTTTGATTTCTTACAACGTTGCACGTGTTTTTTTGTGTGCACATTTTTCTCTGTAGGCAACGTTGTGTGTATGGGGAGGAGGGGGGGGGGGGGGGTGCAGCTTTTGCTTTCTCTTCAGTGCCTTACACATACATTTGGCCCTTTTGTAACTGGTGATATAAGCTGCCACGAACGGGCGGTTTAAAAAAAACCGCCGCTTAAAACTAACAGAAGTAAATTGCCTTTCTTTTAGTATATCTCCATGCCTTAGGAGAGCATTAGAAACAGTTCTCTTGCACACAGATTTAACAGCATCTGGTTTCCGGCGAAAATCTTCCAGTCATTCAGATATGTGGTTAAAGAGCCTGTAATTTGGGCTGAAACAGATGTACCTTCAAGACGGATCTATTGATACGGGG
>JADBJO010010024.1:72641-76977 GCA_016801955.1 Conus betulinus
GGTTTTAAAACCTATTTTAAACTGTTATGTCGCTCCCTGCTTGGTTGAGCACTTTTAACACTCTGAGTGGCCTTTTTTAATCCTAATTTTATTTTATTTTTTATTTTATATTATATATATATATATATATATATATATATATATATATATATATATATAACTGATTACATGTTTCGCTGCGTCCTTGCGTGTATAGACACACATATATCCATCCTGTCTGGTTGGATTCATACATATTAATCTGTGTTGGTTTATGTACATGAATGTGCTTTTACGTATAAATGTGGGGGTGGGGTGGGTGGGGTGGGAGGGGTTGAATTTTAAAAAAAAAGGAGAAGGGCGGATTGATAGGGTGGTGGTAGATGGGGGCGGGTGGGGTGGGGTGGGGTGGGGTGTGCTCAAGAAGTTTCGAAGTTCTTGCACACCGCCAATTCCCGCTCCGTTCTTCTCCTTCTTCTTCTCCCCCTTCTCTTCTTCCCTTTCTCTCTGATACAGTTTTCTGACGCTCATAGGCCGGTGGTTCTTCTTCCTCGCCTTTTCCTGCCCTCATGCCTTCGCTTCTGACACAAAAACTTTGACTTCAAATGTACACCTTGCTTGCTCCTAATGATGACTGAACTTAAAACCCTAAAGCCCACCAGCCATGTCTTTGTCGTTCTGTACAGGCCCTTGTTTCGTTGTGCGTTGTTCTCTCTCTCTCTCTCTGTCTGTCTGTCTGTCTGTCTGTCTGTCTGTCTGTCTGTCTCACTCTCTCTGTCTCTCTTTCTCTCTCCCTCCCTCCCTCTCTCTCTCTCTCTCTCTCTCTCTCTCTCTCTCTGTCTCTCTTCTGTCTGTCTCTCTCTCTCTCTCTCTGTCTGTCTGTCTGTCTGTCTGTCTGTCTTTCTCACTCTCTCTGTCTCTCTTTCTCTCTCTCTCTCTCTCTCCTCTCTCTCTCTCTCTCTCTCTCTCTCTCTTCTGTCTCTGTCTGTCTGTCTGTCTGTCTATCTGTCTGTATCTCTCGCTCTCTCTCTCTCTCTCTCTCTCTCTCTCTCTCTCTCCTCTCTCTCTCTCTCTCTCTCGCAAGGATGCGGATGTAGGCTGAGGAGAAGACTCTTCTCATATAATTTTTTTCCACTCCATATTCCTACACAATGCAAAAAAAAAAAAACCCAAAGAACCTTCTTTTTTTCAGCATTTTCCCTTATTATACGAGAACAATATCAGAACGTACATTAAACATAACAAAATAAACTATTTAAAAAAAAAAAAAAAACAGGAGACCAAGTAGAACGGAAGCGAAAAGAGCAGCAGGGCGAGTGTAGACTTCCATCAAAGCTGAACAGTCCCTCCCCTCCCCCCCCCCCCCCCCTCTTTGTTTTCTGCTGCTGTAAGCTCAATGCAGAAATCGATTAACCCTGTGACCATCTTGCCAATACGCAGTTTAGTGTGTGTGTGTGTGTGTGTGTGTGTGTGTGTTGTGTGTCTTGTGAGCTTAGCTATATATATATATATATATATATATATATATATATAATATAATATATATATGAAAAACCCCCAGGAGAATGGATGCCACTGTGATTGCTTCCCGTGGGTTTGTGCACTTTATGGAGATCATAGGAAAGTGTGTCAGTCAGACATTAGTTGTACTCTAGTCTCTTTCTTTTTTCGCCCTCCTTTCCCTAGGATTTATCCAGGCCTCTTTTTCCTGAACGCTGTACAGATCTCTTCACAGTCTTCTCTCTCTTTGTCTCCCCTTCTCTCTCCGCCTCTCCTTCCTTCAATGTCTCTGTCTGTCTCTGTCTCTGTCTGTCTCTGTCTGTCTGTCTGTCTGTCTCCTCTCTCTCTCTCTCGCTCTCTCTCTCTCTCTCTCTCTCTCTCTCTCTCTCTTTCAATGTCTCTCTGTCCTCACTCTATCTTTGTCTCTGTCTGTCTGTCTGTCTGCTGTCTCTCTCTCTCTCTCTCTGTTCTTCCCCTCCTTCCCTCTCTCCTTTCTTCCTTCACTCCTTCCTTCCTTTCTCTCTCTCCTGTCCCTTCTTTCTCTCCATCTTTCTCTTTCTTTCTCTCTCTTCCTCTTTCTCTCTCTCTCTCTCTCTCTCTCTCTCTCTCTCTCTCTGCTCTCTCTCTCTCTTTTACTGTATCTTTGTCTCTGTCTGTCGTCTGTCTGTCTGTCTGTCTGTCTTCTTTCTGTCTGTCTGTCTGTCTGTCTGTCTCTCTCTCTCTCTGTCTCTCTCTCTCTCTCTCTCTTTTTTTTCTGTATGGGAGGCCTTTTTTCAGTTACCTGTTTTTTTTTTATCTACCACATTCTTACATCCACAACAACAAAATTCAATTTGTACCTACTTTCTTTCGCACAAAAGAACTTGAACACACATGCATTAAGAAAAAGGAAGCAGCCAGAAACGAGGACGAACAAGTAGAAGGGAAACTATAAAGCGCTGATGGGGAATTGTAGACCTCTGCCAAGGCCAAACAAACTTTCTACTGTGCCCGCTTACCTCCCTTTTCTTTCACGCTTTTCCGCTATTCTAGATATCGGTCTTTTCTGCCAGTGTAGCCTCATATACAGAAGTCGACTAACTCTAACTGGTCAGTATCGATGTGTGTGTGTGTGTGTGTGTGTGTGTGTGTGTGTGTGTGTGTGTGTGTGTGTGTCTTTCTGCCTGTTTGTGTTCGAGTGTGTGTTGTGTGTGTGTGTGTGTGTGTGTGTGTGTGTGTGTGTGTGTGTGTGTGTGTGTGTGACAGAGGGACCATTCTCTAAGCTTTGCTGTTAAGACTATAACCCTGAAAATGTGTGCCACTGCATTTGGATTTTTTTGCGCGACATGCACATTATGGAGATCACACTGAAAGCATGTTACAGAAAGAAAGACTCTCTCTCTCTCTCTCTCTCTCTCTCTCTCTCTCTCTCTCTCTCTCTCTGTCTCTCTGTCTCTCTCTCTCTCTCTCTCTCTCTCTCTCTCTTCATCTCTCTCTCTCTCTCTCTCTCTCTCTCTCTCTCTCTCTCTCTCTCTCTCTCTCTCTCTCTCTCTTAAAACCTGTGCTTCATACAGATAAAACAGAGCCTATGTGCACATCTTTGCCAGTGGCTGTGGAACTGGGTTTTTTTTTTGTTGTTGTTGTTGTGTTGTGTTTTGTTTTTTGTTGGTTTTTCTTTTCCATTGAAAGAAATAACGCCAGACCTTTCCCGAACGTTGCCATCGTCGTCGTTGTGTATTCCCAAGCATGCGATGCCCTAGCCATTCAATTCCGTCCCCCTTCTACTCTATTGACTTTACTTCTTTTCTTACTTTCTTTCCTTCAACCCCCCTCCCACCCCCCACCCCTCCCCGTCTTATTCTGTCGAAAATGCTTCCCCGTATATGAAAAAGGGTAGATTACAAAATGTTAGCATCATTCTCTCTCTATCTATATAGATATATATATATTATAGATCTATCGTTGTATATGTATGTCTCTGTATGTCTCTGTATCTTGTATTCTGTCATGTGTATGTTGGTCTGTATTCCGTATTGCTATCTGTATATCTGTATGTATGTCGTAGGTATGTCGGTCTGTCTCTTCTCTCTCTTATCTAGCGTAGATGTATCAACAAAAATGATAGCTCTAGTTGTCGCTATAAAAAGATCGGATATATGTTCCCTAACTGTTGAACTTTCTCTGAGGCTGATCCGAATTGTAACCTTCTTTACTATCCCTCTCTTTATCATCCTGGTAACTCCTCTCGGCTCTTCTCTTTCTCTCTCTCTCTCTCTCTCTTCTCTCTCTCCTCTCTTCTCTCTCTCTCTCTCATACCAAATGCTAAACACACACACACCAAAAAGAAAACCCCGGGGATCAGTCAGATAAGAAAACCAACAGAAAACTCTCTTTTATTTGTTTATGAGACTTCGGCGAAACAGAGAAAAAATTAAAAGATGATGACACTATTCTTATTTGTTTTAATGCTATCGCACAAAAGGAAAAAAATAATGATGAGAACGGAACGCCTAATGTTGAAAATACCTAAGGAGATCAAGACCGTTTATATATGTGGTATCGTATGCTTAATGTGCAGAACTTGTCTATAGTGTCTTCATGTTCCATTTTGAACTTTCTAAGGTCCAGTGGCCCCTAATGATATTAAAAATGTTAATTGGCATATTGTTCAGTGTCTCTCTCTTATCTCTCTCTCCCCCACCCCTCTCTCTCCTTCTTCTCCTCCTCTCCTCTCTCTATCTATCTCTCGCCTCTCGCTGATATCTCGCCGTTCGGTATATTTGTAGGTCTCTGTCTCTCGCTACTTCTCTCTGTTTCTCTCTCTCTCTTCTATCACCTATCACCTTCTCTCTCTCCCTCCCCCCACCCCTCCCTCTCG
>JADBJO010010025.1:0-2500 GCA_016801955.1 Conus betulinus
TTATTTCGGGAAGGGTTTTAGTTCATGGTTTCCGGCGGAACATGCAAGTGAGGTGTTTGTTTTTTTTTTATGATGCAGGAAAAAGGGAAAAAGCCGGCAAATGTGCGGAAGGGAGAAGAAAGCGCGAGAAGCATGAAGAACCGGAAAGGAGGGGAAGCGCATCAAAGAAACAGAACTGGGGCATATCAGACAAAAAAAAATTGGGAGAGGTATAGCAAACAGTAGCCTTCAGACTCCATTAAAGCTTGTTTCAATTTTTTCTTACCACTGGCCTTATTGTGAAGGGATTATGTAGTAAGCCGTGAGGTCACAGGTTAGCTCTAGGATAACATATCCGATCCTCAATAGTAAACTATAATAGTTTGCAGTCTCCAGATCATCCTACAAGAAAATCACGATGAGGACCAGTCGTGAGGTATAGCAGAAACACTTATTATCTTGATTGCCTAAAGAGAAACAACATTCTATCTTAACTGCATAAGACTGTCCACTATAGTTTTGGATTCTGTTCAGCCAGAAATCGGGTTATTGTGTGTGGTCATGGAGTTATAGCCGCCGTTAAATTGTGTAACTTTATGTTGCAGCTTCTGTTTCGAGTGTTTCGTAGACTATGCAGACACACCACAATGCGTCCGTAATTCCCCCCTCCCTCACCCCAAATACACCACACCCACACACACACCACAACACACACACACACACCAACACACACCACACACACACTCATACACACGCACCCACCCACAACACACACACCCACCACACACACACACACACACACACACACACACAACAGTACGTACACACATACTCCGCACACCACCCCAAGGGGGGGCCGCCCTTGATCAATCAATTTCACATAATTTTGAGAAAATGAGACGCTGCTGCTGTGACTTGAAGGCATGAACCTGACCTCTATCGGACCGTTTGGAGAGTGACTTTGAACTCATCTCTGATCGTATATTTTGGACAGCTGGGCTTCACCAAACAGTCATTCTGTTTTGTTTTAATCTGTCTGCTTGGGAATGCCTTACCAGTATCTTGGTGTACACTACAACAAAAAAGGGGGGGTAAAACCATTTTCAGACACATATTCATACTAGGAACAATCCATTCGTGCCGGTCTTTGTATGCTCAAATCACTCTTCTCCACTTGAAAGAAGTCATTTTATAGTGTTGTCCGTTTTTCCAAGACTAGTGAAAAACTTTCGACTCCTCCTATACTTTCCCTCCGGCTGTTAGCTCGTGTTAGCTTGTCTTTTAATGTCTACATCAGTTTTTCTGTCTGTCTTTATTTTGTTCATCATTTTGTCCCACCCTTTTCGTCATCGACTTTGTTTCTTTTTACTGTCTTTCTTTGAAAACACACCATATACCTGACAGCACTCTGGTTGCCTGTTTTTCAAACTATCTTTGTTATGAAGAACCCATTACACCCAAAAAGATCAAGCAAGCAACTGGAAATCCAGCCATCTCCCACTCTACGTGTGAACGAAATAAAAAAGATTCATCGCTGATGGCGTGGCCACTTTCTAGATGAGTTGCCACCTACAGTATGAATTTATCAATTTGTTCCAAACGTTCCTCCCTCAGGGTATTTCACTTACAGTATTGCTGCCATTTCTGTCAAAATGGCCCCGGTGGTTTTTTGTGAGAACAAAGTGGCTAGCAATCACAGGAACACACTTGATGGGGAGTGCAAGATGACCGTTGGGAATGTAGTTAGGATGCAGCTAATTTCTCATACGGTAAGATCAAGTGTACCCTGCACCCATTTTCACAAAAATCGTTGCAATTTTGCCAGTTCGTGGATGTTAGTAACGTTAATGAACAGCAACAAAAACAGAAAGTGAGTCATGGCTCGTATCCCGGCAAAGCGAAGAAAAATACTCCTTCAGTAGTCTACAATAGTTTGGAAAGCCGTAAGCTTAAGAGATTGCTATCAACACCAAACTATGGAGTTAAGGATTTTACATTTTATTCTGGATCAAAACTTTCCCTAGCTCTTTAGGTCTAACATTTCAAAACAAACTGTTGAAAAGTCAGTTTTTAACAAAGCTTCATTTTTTCACTTATTTTTCCACATTTAGGGTGGAAAATTTGCTCATATCAATCAATGTACAGCAACAAATAATAATCACATGAAACAAAAATGAATCACAAGCAGAATATGAAGCAAACTAGACAAACCTCATGCTCAAAAGGCATTACAACTGTTCTGTACTGTCTGGGTGATAACTCCAACAACACAGAGAACAAAGTCAGGCTCTTATGGCGTCGAAACTGAGTTCTTTGAGAATGTCTAGCAGGAACTGATAGCTATGAAGTGGTTTGCTTGAAAATTATCGGACATACAGGTTCCAATAGAACAAATGGCAAAATGGAAAGTTGTTAAACGTTTCTCTGTGCAAGTCGTGGTAAAGTTTTTTTTAAGTCATATGACCATATAGTTTACTTTGTGATCTAATGAGTAGAGTCACAGGCTGTATAGTAGTAAAAA
>JADBJO010010025.1:15000-20480 GCA_016801955.1 Conus betulinus
GGTTGGAGTCTGGAGAACAAAGCAGTGGTTTATGTCTTGCCTGTCATTTCAGCATCACACTCCTTCCATCTACGGCTTTATCAGCCTCCAATTTTCTTCCCCAGTGCTCTCACACAGTGCGTGCCAATGAAAAGATAGCTGACCGCACCACGGTGTTGTGTATCTTGTAGGTGACTAAGGAGAACTAGCAACAAAAACACAGAATATTTATGCTTGTGGCCCCACTTTCATCAGCACAGACAGAGAGAGAGAGGGGGGGGGGTGAGGGAAGGGAGGAAGAGATGGACAGACAGACATACGGACAAACAGGCAGGCAGAAAGAGAATGAATGCATGAATGTGTCAAGCTTTGAAAGCCCATTCAAATGAGGGATGGGGGAGGGTTTTAGGATTACATAACAATGTGGAGAATCGAGCGAAACCGATACATTGAGAATATATCATATATCGTAATCGCAGAAGTTGGTGTACAGTATTGAGTACCCTAAGAAATGATTCCTACTGGTAATTAGATTGGCAGCTTTTTCATACAATAAATTTTGTTATGAAGATATGCTACCATGACTTTGGTCGTGGTCAGTCGTTGTGTTGCTCAAATTCATGTCAGCATCATTCTTAAAAATGCCTTGGAATTTCTTTTCTATTCCAGCTTTTTCCAGACCTGCCATAACGTTACTTATAGAGATTCCTGACTGCATCCCGATGAAGTGTCAGACCCACAACTATCAATTTTCACGCCAGTGTCCCAGTTGTGGTCGGTTTGTTCATCCACGTCTTTCTGGTTCATGCTGATTTGACGTCCGTCACTATCATGTGTATCCGCGCTCCAGGTGTTGAACAGGACGAAGAGAGAGAGAGAGAGAGAGAGAGAGAGAGAGAGAGAGAGAGAGAGAGAGAGAGAGAGAGAGAGAGAGAGAGAGAGAAGTTTTCATGTCACGATCGGTATCATTAACTCTCATCATTGTAAAATAAACTGGGTGGGGTAGTTAAAAAAAAAAAAAAAAAGCCGGATGGCGAGGATAAATTCTCACCTTTTTTTCTGTTGATATCTATGTATTTCTGCCCTTTTCTTATCTCGTGTCACCTGCGATTTTTTTGGCATTTACGTTGAAAAAAAGTACCTTGCTTTCCAGCTTGCGTGGAGGGCGTGTGTCGGCCGGCAGAAGCTGTTAAGCAGAGAACAGCAATCGTTGGATTTCCTCTGCTTTCGACTTTGAAGGATGAAAATAGTCATTTCTTTCTTGCAGCGCAGAATTCAGCAAGCTTTCGAGAGTACATGGCAGGCCCTCGACAGACACGATGACCAAAAAAATAAAAAAGGGATGAATTGTACCTTAAATGTCGAAAGTTTCAGTTTCAGTTTCATCAAGGAGGCGTCGTTGCGTGCGGACTAGTACATATACGCTACACCACATCCCCAAAGTTTTGAGATCACACTACGAAAGTGCGTCTTCCTTGTAACCAGACGAAGGAAGTTTCTACCGCAGAGACAGACAGACAGACAGACAGAGACAGAGAGAGACAGAGAAAAGAGAGACAGAGACAGAGAGAAAGAGAGAGAGACAGAGAGACAGAGAGATGGACAGATAGACAGACAGACAGACAGACAGAGAGAGACAGAGAGAGAGAGAGAGAAAGAGAGGGATGGACAGATAGACAGACAGACAGACAGCATGGTAGGAAGATAGATACAGAGACGTGCTTGTTCTCCACGGTCGTGTGAGGGTTTAACACCATGAATTAAGGGAAATGCCACCTGCAGATCGATAAATTACAGTCATCCAACTTGTGATGCCACGGACCCTTCTACAAGCATAGGACAGATAGAACAAAGATCGAATCTCTATAATCAGAGATCCGTGGTTTTCGTCTCCATTCTTTTCTTTGTTATCCAAACATCAAGATAGATAGATACGAAGAGAACCCCCTCCGCACCCTCCCCAGACAAACAAACAAAACAAAAAGCACAACAAACAGTAATAATGACGTAACCTACCTTCTCTAAGCCTACTCCTGAGAATCTTAGTAAAATGAGTACGGGAATACAAAAACAGCCATATTTTTTTTTTCAATTCACACACACACACACACACACACACCACACACACACACACACACACACACACACACACACACACACACACACGAGCGCGCGCACGTACACACACATATACACACACACACACGCGCGCGCGCGCACACACACACACACACACATGCACGCACGCACGCACACACACACACATACGCACACGCACACGCACGCACACACACACACACACACACACACACACACACACACACACACACACACACACACACACACACACACACACAGGCATTGCAGTGCAGTGTGTATGTTCACTCAGGTGTGATGGTGTAGTGTGGAACTGTCACCACAAAATGGTACACATTTAGAGACGAACTCAAGACAACGACAGCGTGTGTGTGTGTGTATATGTGTTGTGTGTGTGTGTGTGTGTGTGTGTGTGTGTGTGTGTGTGTGTGTGTGTGTGTGTGTGTGTGTATTTGCGCGCCCATCTGTGTTCGTGTCTGTGTCTGTATTTATGTGTGCGTGTGTATAATGTACAGATGGATAGACAAATAGATATTTGCGCACGCGCGTGTGTGTGTATGTGCGCGCGCGCGTGCGTGTGTCTGTCTGTCTGTCTGTCTGTCTGTCTGTCTGTCTCTGGAGAGAGAGAGAGACACAGAGAGAGACAGACAGACACAGAGAGAGAGAGAGAGGGAGAGAGAGAGAGAGAAAAAAAATACATTCACATCTGAAAAAAAAAATGAGCAAGTATGATGGTTATGGTATAAACACTGATAGATGGGTAGACACAGATTATGCTCCCTTGTTCGTCCTGTGTTCCTTTTGTCTACATATATTTGATGTGAATTGGCGCCATAAGCCTCATTTGTATAGAGCTGTGATCATGAGCCTGTTTTACTTCGGGAGCATGTATCAGAGAAATTGATATAATACATGGTAAAGTAGTATGTATACATTTCAGATCAAGCTTCCGCGTAGATTTCAGGTTCCCACACAAGGTGGGCTATTATCAGACAGAATTCCAGACAGACAAATGTATAGATAGACAGATATTAATAGATAGAGATAGCTAACTTGCTTGTTAGACAGACAGACAGACAGACAGACAGACCTCAACACATGCATACATCACCTATCACCTACCACCTATCCCAGAGTCTTGAAGACCGTTGGGGCGCCACAGAAGACTTGGCAACCAGCTTCCTCCACTCCTTCCGGTTCTCAGACGCTCTCTTAGGCAGTTGTTGCTGAGCGTGAGGCCAGTCCATGCACTGATGTTGCCCCCCCCCCCCCCCCTTCTCATCTCATCTTTCTCTGTCTTCCTCTCCTTATGCCTACTCGCTCTGTTCCTCAAAGAAAGGTTTTGGCAAGTCCTGTTGATCTTGATATATAACCATACCATTTCATTTTCCTTCTTTTTACTGTAGACAACAGGCCTTCGTATGGTCCAATGGCTTGCCTTACTCTGGTCTGGACTTCCAGGTTGGTAATGTGGTCTGTGTATAAAATGCAAAGATCTTATACATACATACATTTAGATAATCAGAACAATTTTACAGACATAATTGTGTTTGTGTCTGCTTACGTCCAAGAAAAAAAACCAACATTCAGATTATTCGGATTCAGACAAATCATTTTTAAAAAAACGAAAGGATACAACACACACACACACACACACACACACACACACACACACACACACACACACACACACATTATAGATATCACCCCATGTTATTCTGGAGAGAACGAGTCAAAACAAAAGTTGCTCTCCACCCTTATGTTAAAAAAAAAAAAGTATGATGTTGTAACCATCACATTTTCATGTTTTGTTCTGTACTTATGAAAGCTAGCAGATGCACACTTTTTTTGTGGGCTGGGAAGCGGAGTAGGAGGGAAAGGAGACATGTGCGGACAGAAATCAATATAACACACCAAGGGGAAAGCCATTCCTCGCTCACATTAGTCTTTGAAGATCCTCACGTTTGACATCAAACCCCTGACAATCAAAAGAGGGAGCTCCACGCATTTCGAAAATCACTTTTCGAAATTGGGGATATTGTGAAATGCCTCTTAGGCTCTCATCTGGTCTTTTTGACAATTATGGGAGTCATCAATGGGAAATAGATTGATTGATCAAAATTGCATTGATTTATTGCCAGTTTGCAATGTTCCTCCCCCCTCTGTGCCGGCTAATTACGCTTGGCCTGGGCTGTCCCTCTGTTACTCCAGTGTTCTTTCATCAGCTGTCAGCGGGCGTACAATGCCTTGGTGTGCTTTAACTGGGGGAACACTGGCACGCGCACTGGGGAGTGCTGGGGAAGGAAAGACGACAGAGAAGTGACCGGAAGAACGGGAGGAAGAGTGTGACAAGGAACTGACAGCTAACACTAAAATGGCTTCTCGATTCTCATCTCTGTCTCTGTCTGTCTGTCTGTCTGTCTGTCTCTCTCTCTCTCTCTCCTCTCTCTCTCTCTCTCTCTCTCTCTCTCTCTCTCTCTCTCTCTCTCTCACACACACACACACACACACACAAACAAAACACGCACGCACGCACGTACGCACGCACACACGCGCGCACGCGCGCACACACACACACACACCACACACACACACACAAAACACGCACGCACGCACGTACGCATGCACACACACGCCCACGCGCGCGCACACACACACGCACACACACACACACACACACACCACACACACCACACACACACACACACACACACACCACACGCACACACACGCACACACACACAACACACACACACACACACACGCACGCACGTACGCACGCACCACACACGCGCGCGCGCGCGCGCACAACACACACACACACACACACACACAACAAACCACGCACGCACGCACGTACGCACGCGCGCGCGCACACACACACACACCACACACACACACCACACACACACACACCGTACGCACACACACACACACAACAACACACAACACACACACACACACATTTCTCTGTCTCCAGTACATTGCAGAGCATTACAGTGCAGTTCAAGTACACGATGCAGAACCAAACATATAGTGCAGTGCAATCTGTCTCCAGCACATGCCACAGTGCATTACAGTGCAGTTCAGAGTAGTGCGATGCAGAACAAAGCAATATAGTGCAGTGCCAATGCTGTGCAGAGCAGCATGCCACAGTGCAGTACAGTGCAGTCGCAGTATAGCACGGTGGGTAGTACCATGCAGACAAAGCAATATAGTGCAGTGCAATGCTGTGCAGGGCAGCATGCCATGCAGTATGTAGAGCCCAGTGCCGGTAACAATCAAGTACGTATAGATACGAGAATACACTCACGTAACGTATAGCACATTGCAGTATCACTGCAGGTACGTATAGTGCATCCAGTACAATGTAGTACAATAAGTACAGTCCAGGTACATGCAGC
>JADBJO010010025.1:27951-30451 GCA_016801955.1 Conus betulinus
AAGTGGGTGTGGGCTTTGTTGTTCATACCGGTCTTTGTGAAAGCCATAAACTCGGGATATGGGGGGGGGGGGGGTAGTCTTTTGATTTTTCTCATTATGCTCATTCTGCAGCAGTGTTTGAGACAATGACTGTCTCGTCTTTTCCGATTAGTTTTCATGCCTCTTATCAAGAATCTGAGTCCAGAATTCTGTATCTTAGATGGGTTGTCCGAGCATGTCTTTGCAGCGGTTGATCAGCTATTGGAAGCATACTCCATATTGGGTCTTACAATTGCAGTGTGTGCAGTCGCTTCAGGACTTTCATGTTAGCTACACATTTTGCTCTTGAAATCGTCTTCATCAGGGCCATTTTCTTGAGGCTTTCTCTATGCATGGAGCTTATCTGCAAGGGACCAGGTAAGTTTTCAGCCCTGTTTCCACCCTGGACAAGTTGGAGTGTCCTGTTCAGGAATGTCTTGCCCGTTAATGCGTAGGAGAAAACTCTTTGTCTCTTGAGTGACAGGGAGAAGCAGGTGGCTTCAGTGTTGGCCCTGTTGATGGTGACAAGCCACTCTTTTGCGCAGTTTGAGATGTGGTTCAGAGCCCTATGCATCCTGATCCTTGCAGTACTGACTTGTTCTGCTTTGGTCCAGACAGCAAGGTCATCAGCATGCAGTGTCTGGTAATTAAGATCAGCGATGAAGATGGTAAAGAGGATTTGCGAGATGTCTTCCTTCCTGGGGTATTCCTTCTCTGATCTTTACTGGAAGACTGGTGTGACCTTCCAGCTTGACTCGAGCTGTCCTGTTGAACAGGTCGCCCGGATCCATGCATACATATTCTTCACACACCCTATTCTGCAGCAGTTTAAAGAGACCTTTCCTTACAGACTTTGACGAACGCCTTGGTAAGATCAACAAAGACGGCAAGTGTCCTCATCTCTTGTAGGGAGCTGTCATCAGTGACCTGTGTTGGCAAGGTAAACTTGTCCTCAATACGCTTGTTCTTTCTGAAGCCTGCCTTGTGGGTGTGAGGAGCCCATTCTTGTCCAGGAGGTACTGGAGCCGCAGTTGATCATGTTCTCCATAGTTTTGCCGAGGCAGTTTAAGAGACTGGTGGAGCAGTAGGTGCTGTTGCTGTGCTTGTCTTTTCCTTTCTTAAGGACGGGAACCATGATGGCCTTTATCAAGCTATCAAGCTTATTAGAAACACCAACATGTCCCAGGACTGATTGGAAATGTCCAGAAGTTTCTGTGTGGTGTAGTCACTGACGGGCAGAACCATTTCATTGGTTATTCCGTCCTTGCCTGACAGTTTTATCATCTTCAGATGCTTAATGGCGTAGTTTAGTTCACGGATGGTGAGTTCAGAGGTCATGCTAGGAGTCGGTGTTTGGTTCCTCAGCCCCCTCTTCATTTTCATTCTAGTGTCAGCAGTCCTCTCCCTGGGCACATCGGGAGAGTTGTCTTGCCGAAAGTTGTCGTCGAGGAGGGCAGCTGCCTTCACTCTGGGTGAAACTGGCCGCCATCCTTTGGGAGCGCTGCTCTTGGTGCATGGTTCTCTCTTCGTCATTAAGGACCTTCGTCAGATTCCAGACTTTCTGTGTGTCTTTCTGTGTTGTACGTGCCTATCTTCTCCTACAATGACTTGTGGGCTTCTGGATAATTTCTGTGTACTCCAGCGACTTACTCACATGAGGCGAATAACGTGCATTTCCCCCGAAATACTTTCAGAGCTGAACCAGTTACACAATCAAACAAAACATATCGTATACAAATTTCTCCGGTGGGCGCTTGAAATATTTCTTTTTCCATATTGTATTTCAAATCTTACTTTGGCCAAATTTGAGATTATTCCTCACTTATACCTGATATTGGCTTATCATTTAAGCAGAGGCCCGCTCTGATTATTTGTAACGGTGTGTAACATTAGAGGAGAATACCACTTTGATCATCACAAATATATCTGTCTCTGTTACCAGCTGTGTTTTTCTTTGGTTTCTTGATTGTTGTTGTCGCTACCCATCTAAACTGTTTTTGTTTTGTTTAAGACTGCACATTGTACACAGAGAGAATTTTGAAACACACGCGCACCCCCCCCCCCCCCCCACACACACACACACACACACACACACACGCACGCACGCACACACATATAGACAAACACATACACACATACACCTGCATGCACACAAGCAAGCACGCACGCACGCACGCACACACACACACACACACACACACACACACACACACACACACACACACACACACACACACACACACACACACACACGTGAGCGCGTGTGCACAAGCAACCAAGCAGCCAAGCAAACTAGGAAAAAAACACAAACGAGTAAACAAGCAAGCATGCAGGTGTGCAGGCAATAAATTATACTGGTATAAATTAAATCATACTGGTATAAATAATCATTCTTCTGCTTTGGTTCTCTCAGTAAAAGGGAAGGCAAGGAGGGATGGGGTTGGGGGCTATATCAAACAGATTATGTTTAAAACTGATATGC
>JADBJO010010025.1:32951-45451 GCA_016801955.1 Conus betulinus
TCACTAACATAACATCCCATGGTGTGTATCACTAACATAGCATCACATGGTGTGCATCACTAACATAGCATCACATGGTGTGTATCACTAACATAGCATCACGTGGTATGTATCACTAACATAGCATCACGTGGTGTGTATCACTAACATAGCATCACGTGGTGTGTATCACTGACATAGCATCCCATGGTGTGCATCACTAACATAGCATCATGGTGGTGTGTATCACTAACATAGCATCACGTGGTGTGTATCACTAACATAGCATCACATGGTGTGTATCACTAACATAGCATCACGTGGTGTGTATCACTAACATATCATCCCATGGTGTGTATCACTAACATAGCATCACGTGGTGTGTATCACTAACATAACATGACATGGTGTGTATCACTAACATAGCATCACATGGTGTGTGTCACTAACATAGCATCACGTGGTGTGTATCACTGACATAGCATCCCATGGTGTGTATCACTAGCATAGCATCCCATGGTGTGTATCACTAGCATAGCAGCACATGGTGTGTGTATCACTAGCATAGCATCACGTGGTGTGTATCACTAACATATCATCCCATGGTGTGTATCACTAAAATATCATCCCATGGTGTGCATCACTAGCATAGCAGCACATGGTGTGTATCACTAACATAGCATCACGTGGTGTGTATTACTAACATAGCATCACTAGGTGTGTATCACTAACATAGCATCATGTGGTGTGTATCACTAATATAGCATCACGTGGTGTGCATCACTGACATAGCATCACATGGTCTGTGTGTCCTGTCAGAACCATGGACATGAAGTGTGTCTTTGTTCTGCTGCTCCTCTTTTCCGCCGCCATGGTGGTGACTGCTACAGCAGCGTCAGCTGAAAACGAAAACAATGAAAACCACAATGCTGGTATTTCTCTCTCTCTCTCTCTCTCTCTCTCTCTCTCTCTCTCTCTCTCTCTCTCTCTCAAAAAAAGGGAACAATGTCTCTATGACCTTGTAGTTGACCACTTCCTGCTTGTAAGGTTAATATTAGCAGTTGTATATCATTTTTGTAAAAACTATCAAATATCCAAAATGTCAGCGTGTTTGATTGCAACATGTCACTTGCCCTATACAGAAAAAAAAAGAAACTTAAGAGCTCTTTCTCTCTCTCTCTCTCTCTCTCTCTCTCTCTCTCTCTCTCTCTCTCTCTCTCTCTCTCTCTGTCTGTTTTATGTGAAATAAGGAGACGAATGATTGAAATACATAGGCAAATGTTAATTACACAATAAAGATACCTTTCTTATCTATTCGAACTCTTCTAGAAAGAGCAAGTGAACAGACGATTCTTTTTCGTAAAAAGAGCACACACACACACACACACACACACACACACACACACACACACACACACAAGTCTCTCTCCCTGCCCCCCCCTCTCTCTCTCTCTCTCTCTCTCTCTCTCTCTCTCTCTCTCTCTCTCTCCAGAAAAGAAAAGCAATGCCAGGAAAGTTGGTGGACGGCGCATTTAAAAAAAAAAAATGTCATCACAGAGAACAAAAAGAAAAATTCACGGCGGTGTAGACGAAGAAGTGTCATCACTGAAACTAGTAGCAGCATCAATCGCTGAAGCCTAGCATGAGGCGCGCAGTGCTCGTTGTGTCGGTGCCTGGTGTGACTGTTCTGTGCATCCACAAATGCAGTGCGTCTCCCTGCTGCTCATGAATGTCATGATGTTGCCCCACTTCAACTGCACTGCTCCAGCGAGTTGGGCGGGTGTGACACTGGACCGTGCTGGTGTCAGTGGATTCTCCTCTTGACCTCATTACAAACATGCTGACTTGGGGTCAGGTCGGCACTATAGGCTGGCCAGGGCACAGTGCTGGCATCGTTCTACTGCAGGAAGTCTCTTGTGACCCAGGACTTGTGTAGTCTAGCACTGTCATGCCACAAGACCTGCACAGGGCTGTTGACTTTCTATACAAAGCAGGATCCGGTGATGCGGAACTGGTTGATTTACACATGAGTTGGGACTCGTTGTTCATGACCCGTAGCCAGATTCTGATAGATTATAATATCAAACTTCCACTGCTGGCCAAAGGCGGCGCCCACACACCATGATGTTGAGTCCTCTATTTCCATTTCCAGCGTGTTGCTGTTGATATGACGGGCGCCTTTTTGTCTCCCATACACTCTACCGGCCATCTGCCGGTCTGATGCACTACCTACATTTGCTGGTGATGACCAGTGTCCTCCACAGCTGATAACGTCACGTCAATCTTTGCTGAGCCCACTGAAGACAGTTCTGGCGATAGAGAGCAGACAGCCTGGGACCCCTTGCCAGCCTCTTGTCCGTCAGGTCTCTGGGTATCAGCTGGAGGTGTACAGTGTAGCTGCTGGTGGGTCTGTGGGTATCAGCAGGAGGTGTACAGTGTAGCTGCTGGTGGGTCTGTGGGTATCAGCAGGAGGTGTACAGTGCAGCTGCTGGTGGGTCTGTGGGTATCAGCAGGAGGGTGTACAGTGTAGCTGCTGGTGGGTCTGTGGGTATCAGCAGGAGGTGTACAGTGCAGCTGCTGGTGGGTCTGTGGGTATCAGCAGGAGGTGTACAGTGTAGCTGCTGGTGGGTCTGTGGGTATCAGCAGGAGGTGTACAGTGCAGCTGCTGGTGGGTCTGTGGGTATCAGCAGGAGGTGTACAGTGTAGCTGCTGGTGGGTCTGTGGGTATCAGCAGGAGGTGTACAGTGTAGCTGCTGGTGGGTCTGTTGGTATCAGCAGGAGGTGTACAGTGCAGCTGCTGGTGGGTCTGTGGGTATCAGCAGGAGGTTACAGTGTAGCTGCTGGTGGGTCTGTGGGGAGTGCCAAGGGTCTCCCTAGCTGTTCAAGGGGCCGATCAGAAGGCTTCCTGTAGCTAAAGCCGGAGTTGTCTGTCTTAGCCATCAGAGGTCACTCCTGTAGCTAAAGCCGAAGGAGTTATCTGTCTTAGCCATCAGAGGTCACTCCTGTAGCTAAAGCCAAAGGAGTTATCTGTCTTAGCCATCAAAGGTCACTCCTGTAGCTAAAACCGGATGAGTTATCTGTCTTAGCCATCAGAGGTCACTCCTGTAGCTAAAGCCGAAGGCGTTATCTGTCTTAGCCACCAGAGGTCACTCCTGTAGTTTAAGCCGAAGCATTACCTGTCTTAGCCACCAGAGGTCACTCCTGTAGTTTAAGCTGAAGGCATTACCTGTCTTAGCCACCAGAGGTCACTCCTGTAGTTTAAGCCGAAGGCATTACCTGTCTTAGCCACCAGAGGTCACTCCTGTAGTTTAAGCCGAAGGCATTACCTGTCTTAGCCACCAGAGGTCACTCCTGTAGTTTTAAGCCGAAGGCATTACCTGTCTTAGCCACCAGAGGTCACTCCTGTAGTTTAAGCCGAAGGCATTACCTGTCTTAGCCACCAGAGGTCACTCCTGTAGTTTAAGCCGAAGGCATTACCTGTCTTAGCCACCAGAGGTCACTCCTGTAGTTTAAGCCGAAGGCATTACCTGTCTTAGCCACCAGAGGTCACTCCTGTAGTTTAAGCCGAAGGCATTACCTGTCTTAGCCACCAGAGGTCACTCCTGTAGTTTAAGCCGAAGGCATTACCTGTCTTAGCCACCAGAGGTCACTCCTGTAGTTTAAGCCGAAGGCATTACCTGTCTTAGCCATCAGAGGTCACTCCTGTAGTTTAAGCCGAAGGCATTACCTGTCTTAGCCATCAGAGGTCACTCCTGTAGTTTAAGCCGAAGGCATTACCTGTCTTAGCCATCAGAGGTCACTCCTGTAGTTTAAGCCGAAGGCATCACCTGTCTTAGCCATCAGAGGTCACTCCTGTAGTTTAAGCCGAAGGCATCACCTGTCTTAGCCATCAGAGGTCACTCCTGTAGTTTAAGCCGAAGGCATCCCCTGTCTTAGCCATCAGAGGTCACTCCTGTAGTTTAAGCCGAAGGCATCCCCTGTCTTAGCCATCAGAGGTCACTCCTGTAGTTTAAGCCGAAGGCATCCCCTGTCTTAGCCATCAGAGGTCACTCCTGTAGTTTAAGCCGAAGGCATCCCCTGTCTTAGCCATCAGAGGTCACTCCTGTAGTTTAAGCCGAAGGCATCCCCTGTCTTAGCCATCAGAGGTCACTCCTGTAGTTTAAGCCGAAGGCATCCCCTGTCTTAGCCATCAGAGGTCACTCCTGTAGTTTAAGCCGAAGGCATCACCTGTCTTAGCCATCAGAGGTCAAGCTGAAATGGCAAGACGTGGCACAGTTTTACAATACACAAGTCAAAACAAGCACACAGGTTTAGAGGTGTTCACCAAAAGCATTGAGTACTGGATCATTTGTTGAACGTGATTTCTTGAAAGGATTAATGGGATGAACTGGATCTTTTCGTTTATGAATTCATTGTTCTGAAATGACACATGTTTCACATGTGAAATTCGAAAGTTTATTTGACGACAAAGGAGTAAGCGTTGTTAGCATGGAGATGGCATTCCAAGTCAGGGTGGCCACTCAGGTCATTTGGGTACAGCGTCCTGATGTTAACGTGGAGGCCCTTGTTTCCAAGCCCATGTAGACTACTGAATTTTTCATTCTATAAAAGTCATTGTTTCATTGAAAGACAAACATCTTTTGTCCAGTTAATAGTAGTGGTGGTGGTGGTAGTAGTAGTAGTAGTAGTAGTAGTAGTAGTAGTAGTAGTAATATAACAATAGCATTAGAATTATTATTAATTATCATTATTATCATTATCATTATGATGATGATGATGATGATGATGATGATGATGATGATGATTGCCCTTTCCTTTAACACAACAGCATGTGACACATGTACCAGAATAATTACTTGATCCCTTTGCACTATTAGCAGAAAGAGAGGTGTGCTGAGCAATCGATAAGGCATGTGTTATGTACTGCAGGAACAAAAGTTAAATGCTGTGGGAACAAACTAAAGTTCTGTGCTGTGGGAACAAACTTAAGTTCTGTGCTGTGGGAACAAACTTAAGTTCTGTGCTGTGGGACAAAAAGTTCGGTTCCCCGTTTTTCGCGTTTGTAGACACACTTTTATTTCCTAACTCTTTCTTTCATTTTGAACTATTAATAGTTTTGGTACAGGGCTTTTTTTGCGTATTTCACGCTGTTCGTAGATTTATTCTTGCCTCCCTTCGAAGATGGTCGTATCATTTGTTTTAAGAAACGTATTGAACACTTTTTTTTCTAAATTAGATCAGTAGGGACACATTTTTTTTTGCATCCTCTCTTTCTTCCATAACCCAAATGCGTGTGTATGCGTGCGCACGTGCGTGCGTGCGTACGTGCGTGCTCACAAGTGTGTGTGTGTGTGTGTGTGTGTGTGTGTGTGTTCTTCAGTTTAACGTCCTTCCACTAAAAGTGATTCAGACAATATTATAGTGTAGAGTGAACTTGATGTAAGGAATGAGAGAGATGCATTTTTTTCAGGGAGTGTAAGGGAGTGTAAGTTTTAAAGTAGTTCATAAGGAATGTAATCATAACCCCCCACCCCATCCTATTCATCAGAACTTTAAACTAGAATTGTAACGGTAACAATCACACTGCTAAAGATAAATATTAAGTGAACAGCCTAATAAACATTTGGAAACAGATTCAAGAGTAGCAAAATTGTTTAATATACTAGATAGTGATAAAGGAGTCGATCCATCAACAAAACCCTCAATACCTGATTTATCAAAAAGCTCTTTTGTTTTGGGACATCAGTAAATGATTGACACTTATAGAATCTCCACACATACATTTAATATCTTTGCAGTATTTTGTTTTAAACGAGTTTAAACGAAGCCTATGGATCAGACTTTCAATCTCCTGGATGAAAAAATAAATCTTTTGTATGATGTTATCCCATTGCTTTTGTCATTACATTTGATGCAATTGTTATAATAATATTTGTGGCTGATGCTTCTTGTTATGTCCCATGGCAATGATAACTGTTCTCTTTCATCTTCTCACACTCATCTTCACTCACCACCTAATCACCTGCTTTCTCTTTCACGCCTTTCTCACATACATGCAACATATGACACAAAGATATTGTATTGCGCTTAGGTCCACTCCATGAGGAGTGAAATTATAATGTCACTTTTTCATATACAAGCATTATACCCGGTGGGTATATGAACAGGTCCATATAATAGTGAACCTGTAAACCTCAGAATTCCTTTTCTTTTGTAATTTCGTAACTTTACGTCCCATTACTTTAAGTGTTTTTTTCTTTGATCACTTTGTTTTCTGCAAGTGAGGAATTCAATGAATAAATTCAACCTTAGCTTCAAATGTACAATACCTTTTGTTTGTCAGGTATTGGAATTCGACGATTAAAACTCTCCAATAGCTTCAAAAGGACAATATATTTGTTTGCCCGGTAACTGGATTCAACATTTAAGTCACAACAGTTTCATAAGGGCAATACCATTTGTTTGCCAGGTAACGGCTAATAATCCAGTATTTCTTTCGATTTCTGACCAGCGCTTTGCGCCGATTTCTTTCCAACACTGCTGAAGGGGTTAAAAACATCAATTCCCCTGGGATCTGAACTTTGACTGAAGGGGGGAAAGCGCCATGAGACACTTCTTGCTCATTTTTTGGGCATGAAGTGTTGACCCCCGAGTCATAACCGAAAGGTAGTGGACCTAAGCGCGTTGACTGTCTGAGGATTACGAAATCATAATGAAAAAAATAATGACAATTACTATAGCACCCAACCTACAAACGTAGGCTGCTGGGCGCTTTGCAAGCTTTAACAATTCAGCATCTTATAATATGTGCAGAAAAACACGCACGCACCAAATATTGCGTTCATAGGTCATCAACATAGCTACACCCACACGCGCGTGCCCGCGCACAGCCGTTCGCGCGCACACACACACATCCTCCTCGCGCACACGCGCCTGGAACATACTGTTGCACACAAGGTTATACTATGTAACCAGTGAACAGCTCCTTTGTACACAAGCAAAGTGTACACATATATAATGTCTTGTGAAGGTTGCCCGTCCTTCTTGTTGCCTTTGCTATGCCCTTGTCCGCCGGTTTTGTCTGTTAGCATCCGCAGGTCCGGGAGCCCCCAGGACCTTGTAATGCGTCCTGGACTGGGCCCACGATGCTGGTCTGCCAGTCCGCGGCTTGTTGCGCTGGAGGTACCGTGAAGGGTCGTCGTGGGTGTGGCTGCCACCTGTTGTGCCGGGTCGGCCATCGTCGATGTGCTGCCTCACTCGCTGTCAGCGCAGGACTTCAGCGTCGCGCGGTCTTGTCTTTGGCATCTGTAAAATACCCAAATCTTCGGACACGAAAAGGGGCTTACCGTGTGTGTACTTCTATTGCCCTGTGGAATGGAATGGGATCAATCAACACGGGTCAGAACTGCACGCGTACTGGCCAAAAGTCACAACTAATATCGCTGATGTGGAGGAACAGTCCTAGTCGTGGCTAACATCATCACCTTGCCGAGAGAACATGCAAACACACAACTGATACAGCCGCATTGCTGAAAAATTGCTGAGAAGCCTGTAACCCTTGTCACGGGTAATGTAGCCGCACTGTTGAGGAGCTTGCAGAGTTATACAGCTGGTCATCATCACCACTGAAATAGCCGAATTGGTGAGAAAACCTGCAAAAAACACATCCTGGGTGGCTGCATTGAGGAAGATTTTCTGAGAAAACTCGCAAGACATAGCCACGGCTCACGTAGCCGCATTGCTGGAAAACCAGCAAAGTTATATATATCTATATCTATATATATATATGTATATAACATGTGGCCGCATTGCTGGAAAACATGCAAAGTTACATATATAAACATGCTTAGACACACAACTGATGTAGATGTAAAGTCGTTGAGCACTGAGGAAAGATCGTTGAGGGAGACTTGCTGAGAAACCTGCAAACCAGTGTCATGGCCACATTGCTGAAAAAGATGCAAAGAGACAGTCATGGTTGATGTAGCTGCATTGCTGCAAAATGTGCATTTTCACCGCTGATGTAGCTGCCTTGCGGAAAAAAAAGTCATGCCTTGAGTAGAAAAACCTGATCCTGGCTAATATGGCTGCATTGCTGAGAGACATGGCAGATCACAGCAGATGTAGCTGCACTGAGTGGAAAACATAGGTCACAATTAATACAGCCGCGTTGCTGATGAACATGCAAGATCACAGAAAACATAGGTGACAATTAAAACCCGTTGAGTGCCTTTAAGCCGTCAGCTGACGCCGTAGTAAAATTGTACTTCCAGTGCCTATGGGCCGTCCACTGACGTCATGCATTTGTCTTGAATTTTCATTCGTTACTATTCCTATCAAAGGACTGAAATAGAGTGTGCGTAGTAAGCCTTATATGTCTGCAGTATTAAAATGATATGCCAATGACCACATGTGAGGGGGAAAGACCATTTTTCCTCATCACCGACTGGTACCACATTCGTCGGTTATTGAGTCGTGCTGTGCGATCTCAAGAGTGTGTTCAGCTGACTGGTTACCATCGTGGGACGAGCTAGCCTGCACTGTGTGCGAGTGGCCAGCGACGTGTTAGTCAGCGCGAGAGGGGAGCGCGGCCTGCTCGCGGCGTGACACGGGCAGCAGGAATGGCCTGTCTGCATGAGGTGTGAGCATCTGGATAGACTTCTAGACTGTTTGACTTTCATTTACAGGTGTAGCCGCAAGATCACGGGAAACATAGGTCACAATTAATATAGCCGCATTGCTGATAACATGCAAGGACACAGCAAGATCACCGCTGATGTAGCTGCATTGAGTGGAAAACATAGGTCACGGCTAATATAGCCGCATGCTGATAAACATGCAAGGGCACAGCTGATGTAGCTGCATTGAATGGAAAACATAGGTCACGGCGAATGGAGCCGCATTGCTAAGAAACATGCAAGAGCACAGGTGATGTAGCTGCATTGAATAGAAAACATGGGTCACGATTAATATAGCCGCATTGCTGATAACATGCAAGATCATAGCTGATGTAGCTGAATTGTGTGGAAAACATAGGTCACGACTAATCTAGCCGCATTGGCGATAAACATGCAAAAGCACAGCTGATGTAGCTGCATTGAATAGAAAACATGGGTCACGGCAAATGGAGCCGCATTGCTGAGAAACATGCAAGAGCACAGCTGATGTAGCTGCATTGAATAGAAAACATGGGTCATGGCTAACGGAGCCGCATTGCTGAGAAACATGCAAGAGCACAGCTGATGTAGCTGCCTTGAATAGAAAACATGGGTCACGGCTAATGGGGCCGCATTGCTGAGAAACATGCAAGAGCACAGCTGATGTAGCTGCATTGAATAGAAAACACAGGTCACGGCGAATGGAGCCGCATTGCTGAGAAAGCACAGCTGATGTAGCTGCATTGAATAGAAAAACATAGGTCACGATTAGTATAGCCGCCGCATTGCTGAGAAACATGCAAGAGCACAGCTGATGTAGCTGCATTGAGTAGGAAACATAGGTCACGGCTAATATAGCCGCATTGCTGAGAAACATGCAAGAGCACAGCTGATGTAGCTGCATTGAGTAGGAAACATAGGGTCACGGCTAATGGAGCCGCATTGGTGAGAAACATGCAAGAGCACAGCTGATGTAGCTGCATTCGAATAGAAAAAAACATGGGTCACAGCTAAACGGAGCCGCATTGCTGAGAAACATGCAAGAGCACAGCTGATGTAGCTGCCTTTGAATAGAAAACATGGGTCACGGCTAATGGGGCCGCATTGCTGAGAAACATGCAAGAGCACAGCTGATGTAGCTGCATTGAATAGAAAACCACGGGTCACGGCGAATGGAGCCGCATTGCTGAAACATGCAGCACAGCTGATGTAGCTGCATTGAATAGAAAACATAGGTCACGATTAGTATAGCCGCATTGCTGAGAAACATGCAAGAGCACAGCTGATGTAGCTGCATTGAGTAGGAAACATAGGTCACGGCTAATATAGCCGCATTGCTGAGAAACATGCAAGAGCACAGCTGATGTAGCTGCATTGAGTAGGAAACATAGGTCACGGCTAATGGAGCCGCATTGCTGAGAAAACATGCAAGAGCACAGCTGATGTAGCTGCATTGAATAGAAAACATGGGTCACGGCGAATGGAGCCGCATTGCTGAGAAACATGCAAGAGCACAGCTGATGTAGCTGCATTGAATAGAAAACATAGGTCATGATTAGTATAGCCGCATTGCTGAGAAACATGCAAGAGCACAGCTGATGTAGCTGCATTGAATAGAAAACATGGGTCACGGCTAATGGAGCCGCATTGCTGAGAAACATGCATGCAAGAGCACAGCTGATGTAGCTGCATTGAATAGAAAACATAGGTCACGATTAGTATAGCCGCATTGCTGAGAAACATGCAAGAGCACAGCTGATGTAGCTGCATTGAATAGAAAACATGGGTCACGACTAATGGGGCCGCATTGCTGAGAAACATGCAAGAGCACAGCTGATGTAGCTGCATTGAATAGAAAACATAGGTCACGGCGAATGGAGCCGCATTGCTGAGAAAACATGCAAGAGCACAGCTGATGTAGCTGCATTGAATAGAAAACACGGGTCACGGCGAATGGAGCCGCATTGCTGAGAAAGCACACAGCTGATGTAGCTGCATTGAATAGAAAACATTGGTCACGATTAGTATAGCCGCATTGCTGAGAAACATGCAAGAGCACAGCTGATGTAGCTGCATGCATGAGTAGGAAACATAGGTCACGGCTAATATAGCCGCATTGCTGAGAAACATGCAAGAACACAGCTGATGTAGCTGCATTGAATAGAAAAACATAGGTCACGATTAGTATAGCCGCATTGCTGAGAAACATGCAAGAGCACAGCTGATGTAGCTGCATTGAATAGAAAACATGGGTCACGGCGAATGGAGGAGCGCATTGCTGAGAGCACACAGCTGATGTAGCTGCATTGAATAGAAAACATAGGTCACGATTAGTATAGCCGCATTGCTGAGAAACATGCAAGAGCACAGCTGATGTAGCTGCATTGAATAGAAAAACATGGGTCACGGCTAATGGTGCCGCATAGCTGAGAAACATGCAAGAGCACAGCTGATGTAGCTGCACTGAATAGAAAACATAGGTCACGATTAGTATAGCCGCATTGCTGAGAAACATGCAAGAGCACAGCTGATGTAGCTGCATTGAGTAGGAAACATAGGTCACGGCTAATATAGCCGCATTGCTGAGAGGAACATGCAAGATCACAGCTGATGTAGCTGCATTGAGTAGAACATAGAGGGCACGGCTAATAGCGCCGCATTGCTGAGAAACGTGCAAGTAATGTAGCTGAATTGTGGAAAACAAAGTGGTAGAAATGATGAGAGACATGCAAAACAAACATAGTTACGGCTAATGTAGTCGCGTTGCTATGAAACATGCAAAACATAGTTACGGCTAATGTAGTCGCATTGCTATGAAACGTCCAAGTTTAAGGTTGTTGTAGCTGCATTGAGGGCCAATAGTCCTAGTTATGGCTGATATGGCCGTGTCGCAGCGAAACGTGCACCGTCACAACTGAAGAGCTGCATTGTAACAGAAACCAGTCAAGGAACAAAACAGGAGGACCTAAATAGGTACTCCTGGTAATCTTTAGTGGTAATCTTTACTGATGTAACGACTGCTGATGAACATGGTAAAAGACAACCAAAATCAGAAGCAATATTCTGCCATGACAGTTGTAAAAGGCACCGATTTATTTATTTTATTTTATTTTTATTTTATTTTATTTTATTATTATTTTTTTTTTGTTTGTTTGTTTGTTTATTTATTTATTTTTGTTATTTATTTTTATTTATTTTTTTTATTTATTTATTTATTTTTTTTTTTTTTTTTTATTTTTTTTTTTATTTTTTATTTTTTATTTTTTTTAGCGCCTTAAAAATACATAAAACTCTGTGTCTGGTATTCCGTCATTTATCGATTCCCCTTGGGGGTATGAGAGATGGTGTATGATGAGACGAAATTTACCTTTCTCTTTCTTGGGCACCAGACCTATCGGTGAAATGGTAAGGTTTGAAAAATGTTTTCTCCTTAAATGGGCCTGCTAGTCGTCCTAGTCGACATTCATGTCTAGTTTACTACTCACTATTTCAGGGTGGTCGTCTGTGGATGCTGAGTTAGTCGTCCTAGTCTGCATTCATTGTCCAGTTACTACTCACTATTTCAGGGTGGTCGTCTGTGGATGCTGAGTTAGTCGTCCTAGTCTACATTCATTGTCCAGTTTACTACTCACTATTTCAGGGTGGTCGTCTGTGGATGCTAAGTGAAGGGCTTCCTTACGGGCTTCCTTATGGGTTTAAAGAGCCCTTGTAACCGACTCGGAAGCCCCATCTGAAACCTTCGCTAAGGAATACTGCTAATTCCCTGTCATACCCTATTAGGTAGCGTTCTAACATTTCATGCTTGACTGGGCTTGGTAGGACTCTACTGTCGCACTTTTCTAAGTGTGGTGGGATTGGGTTGGT
>JADBJO010010025.1:60451-65451 GCA_016801955.1 Conus betulinus
GGATCAGCATCCATAAGAATTGAAGATTAAAACAAATAAATAAACAACCAAGCAAACAACACAAACTGGGATCAACATTCACAAGAATGTGAAATTAAACCAAAGAGCAAAAACCACCACCACCATCATCACAACAACAACAACAAAACACAACAACTCATGGTTGATGTGACGGACCGTTTCCCGTCCAGTCACAAATTTTTGTGCAACCGTGCTAACCGGAAGGTAGTCGTCCGGAAGCCGGTTGAAAAGTTTATCTGACTGCTACTCACCTGCGCACCGTTAAAGCCGGTTGAGCTGAACCGGTTAGGCAGTCTCTGCAGTGATTCCGGCAACGCAACTACCCAGAAGCCGAAGAGGGACTCCTATCTGTTTTTGGTAGCAGTCAGGTATTTATCATTCAATGTTTATTTATTAGCAAACCGAAACCGTATTCCCGTTTAGAAGCGACTGAAACTTCCTCAGCGCACTGTGAAGGTTTTGTCTAGAAAAGAAAAGTATTTGTTGTGTTCTGTTATCCTATGACTTGATAGGGTAGCAAAACGAATTCTTTCATAAAACATGAATAGTTGAAGTGAGTGTTAAAGGAAGTGTGGTCTTCAGGAAAAAAAAATAATGTTTATTCTGTGATTTGACCAGTTATGAACTAGGCGTTGCGAGAAGAGGGGGAGATTTGATGCTGTGGATAATAAGCTCCAAATTGAGCGACATAGACTATATATGCTGGTTTTGATTTTTGATGTGGATGAGTATTTAACTCATTCTTGATATGAATATTGAATAGTTGTGTGCTGGTAAACAAGAGTGTGTGGAATTCTTTCCCTTATATATATGAAGTAGATGAATCTTTTGAAAAAAAAAAAATAACCTTCGAAAATCTGGTGTATATATGAAATGAAATGAACATTCTTGTCGTGTTACAAGAAAAAGAAATAAACATTTTGTCGTGACATTTATAATTGATAATAAAGTGAGGCAGGGAACAGTAAACAATAAACAAATAGGGTTTACTTTTGCTCCATAAGAAAACCTAACACCGAGTAACTTTTATTCCAGACTGGCACAGCCTTTTAAACTTGAATAAAGCCAGACAAATACAAAGACAAACAATCTAATAGTGGGGGGGAAAAACCAGCGCATGTCAACAACTTCTCTGCCATCATTGTAATGACTTGGCAAAATTTGGACTCGAGGGGGGGCGGGGTGGGGGGTGGGGGGGTTGAAGATGAAGAAAATGGGAACATGAAATTTAAACAATATACTATATAGACTATATATATACTATAGATATGAAAACACCTCACTAGCTGCACGAGGGAACCATTGTTATCCCTTTTAAAGACACATCTATTTGTATTGCCTGCTCCTAGGCCTTTCGTCCGCTGGGTCGGAACTCATCATGGAGACACGGCTGGTTCTGTCTGTGCTCCTGGCGTAAAATAGACACACACCACATTCCGTAATACCATGATTATCACCACCAAGGGTTCAACAAAAGATTCCAACAGCACCCCAAAAGCAGCCAGCGAAGGGTAGTAAATGAAACAAAAAACGAAAGTGTGGGAGGGAAAAATGTTGCTGGAAAACTGAAGACATTATGCAAACAGTATAAAATGTGGGGACAATCTTTGAGCCTACGCATAAGGATCCACCCAAGTATGCAAGGGAGATAAACACACACACACACACACACACACACACACACACACACACACACACAAAGACGGACATAAACAAGTCCCGAGTCGCCATACGCGTTGTCGAAGAGAAAGATGGCACTAACCGGGTGTGCATCAATTTTAGGCGACTCAGCAAGCTGATTTACCTAGATCCTTAACCCATGCCTACAGCTGATGACCTATTCCAAAGAATGAGTGGAGATAAAGTTGGTGGTTTTTTTTTTTTTTTTTTTCACACTCAATCTGAGCAAGGGATACTGGCAAATCCCCCCCACACCAGAAGAAAACATTCCAAAGACTGCATTTGTGACTCCGAACGCCCTTTGGCATGAAGAATTCTGGAGCAACACTCACGAGGGGCATGACAAAACTGTTGGGCAACATGGAAGGTGTCATATACTACTGGGATGACAACCTGATCCATTCCAAAACGTGGACAGAGCACCCGAAAATTCTTCAGAACTGTTCAAATGGCTGTCTCCTGCTAACTTGATTGCAAGACCCAGCAGTGTGTTATTGGTGCAGTTGACACTGCCTTCAGTGGTCACCGTCTCCAGGAAGGAATGAAAGGGGTGCTCAGGGACAATGTGACAAAAATTCTGGAAGCACCTCGTCCCAGACACAAAACAACTGCGGTCCTTTCTGGGCTTAGTGGGGTTCTACAGAGAATACATGCCTCACTTTGCAACTGTGACTGCTCCAATGTCGGACATTCTGCACAAGGGGAAGCCCAACCAACTGGAGTGGGGAGATGCACAAAACCGAGCCTTCAACACTGTGAAAAACTTCCTGTCTGCAGAACCTATGCTACGGTTGCCTGACCCTGACAAGACGTTTGTGCTCAGCACTGATGCCTCTGACGAGGATGTTGGTGCAGTCTTCATGCAGAAACATGACGGGTAGCTGTTCCCAGCCTCGTGCGCCAGCAAGAAACTATTCAGGGCAGAGCAGAGGTATGCTACCATGGAGAAGGAGTGCCTTGCTATTGTATGGGCAGTGCGAAATTCTGAGTTGTTTTCCCAGGTGGGTTGCTTTGTATTGCGTACTGACCATAAACCTTTCTCTTTTTTATTTATTTATTTTTACTAAGCATCTGCCAAGTTTGTGAACATAAGGGTCATGCGCTGGACCATGTACCTTCAGAACTGTGATATGAAGGGTTGAATATGTGAAAGGCACAGACATCTGGTTGCAGACTTTTTAAGTCGTTCATGAATTAATGACATTTGTACTGGTTGTAAACTTTGAACCGGGTGTGTGTCGCCACTGAATCTTTATTTTAAAGTCATGTGACATTTCTTTTAAATTGTAAAAGTTGTTTTTCTTGTTTTTAATCTGGCATTTTTTTTTTTTTAAGTGGGAACTTATATTACAACTTAAAAGGGAGACAAGAGAGGAGGAACTGTTGTTAAAGACGTCATAGCAATAATGAGGAGTTACGAGCCTCCTTTTATTAGTCGCTTTTAGATCTTTGCATTTCCGGTCATTGTACTGCTATTGTTGATTCATTTAAAACATTTGGAAAGTGAACTTACGCCTAACTGTTCAGTCTTTGTAGCGATTGACATTGTGGGTGGGGTATCCAAGATTATGTTAGAATGTCCACCAGGTTTCTGTAAGTTACTAGTGCATTACAGAAGTCCCGAGAGTGTTGTAGAAGCTGGCCGAATTACATTCGCATACGCTCGTCACATTTCATTGGGTAAGCTTAATGATATGCAGAATATTCCAGAAATGAATAATCGAGTATGTTTGAGAATATTTTTAGATGACATATAAAATAATGGGAGCTGTGCGACTGAATGGGAGAGAGAAAATACGATTTGTTGAAGAGTTGTAGTCATTGTCGAGCACAGAAGTAATCGAATCTTCATCGAGTTTGAGTGTAGTCGACGAGAAGCTGTCATTAGCAGATTATTTCCTGTTGCATGTACGACTGAGTTCGTGTACGTCTTACTGAGCCTGAAGTTCAGTGGATCGTTTTGTTTCTGTATTCTTCAACGCATGTAAATAAAAGGATCCTCTTCGTTTCAATACCGCCTGGTGTATTTTGTTATCTGCAAGTCGAACTCCTACCACGGGATCTACAACAAACTCTAATAAGCTAGGCTGCTACACTTACCTTGTACTGAGGAAGTCATCGGTTAGCGTACGCAGAAACGTATGTCATCTACGTTATTTTCAACTGTTATATATTGGCTGAATGTAGTGTCTGCAGGGCCCTTAAATCCCATGTTGACTGACAGTCGTTGGTTGAATGAAGTGACTGCAGGGCCTTAAATCCTATGTTGACTGACTGTCACTGGCTGAATGAAGTGACTGCAGGGCCTTAAATCCTATGTTGACTGACTGTCACTGGCTGAATGAAGTGACTGCAGGGCCTTAAATCCTATGTTGACTGACTGTCATTGGCTGAATGAAGTGACTGCAGGGCCTTAAATCCCATGTTGACTGACAGTCGTTGGCTGAATGAAGTGACTGCAGGGCCAGGGCCTTAAATCCCATGTTGACTGACTGTCACTGGCTGAATGAAGTGACTGCAGGGCCTTAAATCCTATGTTGACTGACTGACTGCCAGGCAAACCACGCTCCAGGTGCACAGACCCAGTGATTCCCACAGTGACCTTCATGGACAAAGCAGTCAGTGTGGCTTTCTCTCTGGAAGCTTGCCCCCCTGCCAGACAGACACCGCTTCCAGTACCTTGGCAACACGCAGACCTCGGGCAGGAGCCAGCCTGTCCCAAACAGCATTGAGCTGAGCGCCACGTGCACCACACCTACGCTGACTATGCCGTCAAGTGTAACGTCACTGTGGACAGAGTCAACGATTCAAGTGCAGAAGGGTTCTACACATACACTACTGCCAATGATTTCGGTGAAGAGAGTTTTTGTGTTCCGAGTCACACTGAGGGGTAAGGAGGGGTTACTGTTACGTTGCCTTTTCCTTTGCTACTTCTATCATTGGTCAGTCTGTTGTGTTCATTATAATGTGTAGTCATTATACTCTAGTACGCTGATGGTAGACTAGAATTGGTCCATATGTCGACAGTTGAAACTATAAAAGACACAGCCTATGGTGGCTGGTAACTGGAATCAACATTCACATGAACTGAAAATGAAAACAACCAAACATGTAAACAGGGGGATCGACATTCGCAGTAGTTACAAATTAAAGCAAACAAATGAACGAACGAACAAACAATCAAATATGCAAGCAGTCACAACAAGCAACAGTAAACTCGGATCAGCATCCATATGAATTGAAGATTAAAACAAATAAATAAACAACCAAAGAAAAACAACAGAAAACCGGGATCATTC
>JADBJO010010025.1:70451-72951 GCA_016801955.1 Conus betulinus
TAGACAAATCTGACCTTGCTGAAAGAAATAGCTGCTGAATTGAGCGGTACGAAGGAACCTGTAAGCGAATAAATTGAGAGAGGAACTGACAGAAATTGTTAATGGTCGGTTCACGAACAAACAGCCCAGAGATCAGCAGACGAAAAAAAATCTTAAGCTTTACAACTGACCGGCAAATTGTCAAAAACTGATCGTCCTGACGGTAAATAACAAAATATAGCCGAACTTACCGTCCGAGGCCATCAAAAGCGACCTGCAAATGCGACATATTCAGAGAACGGTCAACAAGGCAGCGACAGCGCGCGTGCGTGCCACAGACGGATTACTTGATATGCCTACTGGTTTGCCCAGTTCAGAGGACAATTATAAAGCGTTAAGCATTGTACCAATGCGGTGCTATTTTTGGTCCCGTTTCGCGCCAGATTTTTGTTGCGCAGTCGCAGTGGCATCGGACCACATGTAAACAAGCAGTTTGCGCGAATCTGTGATGAATCGGTCCTGATCACAGACCAGCTGTTTGAGAACAGTTTGTCCGCGACACTAAAAGACGTGCGTGAGACCGACGTCATCAGCTTCAGTGTAGGCCATGATCGCAGATAGTGCCGACACACCCGCTACTATCATGGACAAGCAGGCGGTTCTTACTACTCTCAGTCGGGTCGCCCACGTGGTCATTTTTAGGCCAAAGGAGCAGAACAAACAAAAGACAGCATTAGTTTCAGCACAAATGAGGATATCAGAATCCAAGCATCCAATAGAAGAGGTAAGCTTGGTCCCATCTTTAAAACTCAGAAACATGTATTTACTGCTGGGAGATTAAGACAGTTTGAAGATGCACGGTCTAAAATCACTTCAGACCCAGGGAGTATGACATCAGGGGTTAAGGTTGAATTTGACTGTCCATTAGACCAGTTATCCAGGCTGTCTTGCTCTAAAACAGATGTCACAAATCAGAAAGAGTGCAAGATCATTGATTCGGAAGTTCAAAAATTGATAGCTAAGAAAGTAATTTCCCCCCTGTGAGCATTGTCTTGGTGACGAGGAGAAAAAAAATGGATCTTACTGCATGATTTCAACAACATACACACACACACACACACACAAACACACACACACACACACACACACACACACACACACACACACACACACACCTCAATTCAAAGGTCAGTTATGATCATTTCAAAGTGTATACTCTGGATACTGCCCTGATTTTATTAACTCAAGGATGCTTTATGGCCTCAGTTGATCTGAGGGATGCCTACCACGGTGTAACAATCCATGAGCAGCACAAAAAAAACCTACTCAGATTTCAATGGAGAGATCAACTCTATGAATTCAATGCTTTACCTAGTGGCCTACCATCGGCTCCCCGTTTGTTCACAACGCTGTTGAAATCTCTCTATGCCTCCCTTAGAATGAAAGGTCATGAATCTACAGGGGGTTTGGATGATTCTGTGTTGATTGGACTCACAGAGAGCAGCTGCATGAGGAATGTTACAGACACCACTGATTTGTTTCAAAAGTTAGGATTTATCATTCACCCAACCAGCTCGGTTATTCAGCCCACAACAAGGAGTCAATACCATGGAGTCATCATAGATTTTGTCTCCATGAAAGTCACTCTTAGCGCTGAAAGGGCTGTCAGAATACTGTCTAGTTGTCAAAGGCTTCTTGATGAGCAAGTCACACAATCCCTGAGGTTGCTCAAGTTATAGGAAAAATCGTTGCTAGCTTTGCTGCTGTGAAGTATGGACTTCTCTATTATACACAGCTTGAGAAAGGGAAAAAAAAAAAGCTTTGAAGAGGAGGAGCAGAGGGGATTTTGACCAGCCATGCAGTTGCCTGAAGAGAGTGAGGAGGAATTTAAGTGGTGGGTTGTCAATGTGTCTGATACAGATAGTGACATTTGCAGTACTGAACCAGACATAGTTGTCGCCACTGATGCTAGTGGCACAGGTTGGATACATTTCAGACAGGTCAGATCCAGAAGCTGAAGCAATTGATGCTTTTTCCGTCTCTTGGGAGCATTTACAGTGGTATGCATTTCCACCTTTCAGCATCATAGGGCGGGCGCTGCAGAAGATCTGGAGAAAATGTGCAGAGGGGATAATTGTGGTACCCAACTGGCTGATACAACCTGCGTGTCTGCAAGTCTCGGCAAAAAATTCCTAACTTCTGGTTTATCAAGAAGTTCAGTTGTTCTAATCATGGATTCACGGAGACCCAGCACACATAAGTCCTGCAACACCTACAATCAAAAATGGCAGAAAGATGTAAGCAGGAATGAAATCACCACTTGTACTCATGTGCATGTGGCAATTATTTGGCAGAACTGTATGCTGCAGGTGCTAGTTATAGTACAGTTAACCTAGCTAGGAGTGTGGGTTCAGCATACCTTTGTCCTGATAACGCAGACACAATAAGTCAACGTCCTAAAGTCTGCAAAATTGTCAAAGGTGTGTTCAACAATAGACTATCACTCCCAAACTACTGTGAC
>JADBJO010010026.1:0-20000 GCA_016801955.1 Conus betulinus
ACGTATATATATGGGTCCCATACTCATTGTGTAACGAACAAGATTACTCATGTTAATATCCATGCCGCACCCTTTTAACCCACCCTCCTCCCCCAGCACTTTACAAATACGTCTGCATTCAAAGCACTACACTATTATCGCACCAGGTGGTTTGTTAAACTGGGAATAGGATTAAGCCTAGCAACTGATTATTTTCGCCAAATATCTACACGCTTCTTTTTTGCTTTGCAGACGCTGTCCTAGAACGCATAATGCTAGCGACCCAATGATTGATTACATCGCGCCCGTTGTACTACGGTTGCAAATACGAAAGACGAGACCCCAACACATGCCACACTAGGCCGCTCCGGTTGTTTTGGTGCTGTAGACACTGGCCAACAGATGTCTCGTATGATCAGCAGGGAGCACACTCCGAAGCCCTTCGCACAGATGAGATTGTAAAACGTTGTTTTAAGCGAGATAGAAGACCGTGTCTCCCTGGTGGCAGAGTGTGATCAGCGTATTGGGAGGCCGAACGTGACGGTTGTTTGACTGCAGGCCGGACATTGAAAGAAATGCTATCAAGATAATTCTTAATGCGTCTCCTCGCAAACACACGCAGGTTGACAAATGTATTTCAAAAGGCACGACGATCACCACGACGCCTGTTGGACCTCGTTGTATGGGATTAAACCTCAGACCAAGACGAACAACAGACAAGTGGACATGAAGGGACTGCATTGTGCTTTGTTTTCTCGTGCCACCGGACGATCAAGCACCAGGCAATGCGATGGATTGTTGTTTCTTCGAGTTTTCCATTGTGCCCCACCGAAACACGCTGCTCTCGACCCTAACACAGGCAACAGGACAATGAATGATTGCTTTGGACCTCTTTGTTTACACTTGTGCACGATGAACAGCACCCAGGACAATGAGATGATTTGCTTGATTCTGTGTTTTTCTTCTGCACGATGACACAACATCTCAGCGAGCACAGATATGGGATTGCTTTGTTGCTTTTCTTTTTCCGCGTCTACTTATGATGTTGCTTGTTTTTTTCTCGCGATCCACTGAGGGTGATGTCGGTTCACATTAACGTGCCACATTTTTGCAAAACAGGTTTCTTTTTTCATTCATCATTAAAGTATGCTCAGACTCTTATTTCAATTTGCCGAGGGGGAGCCCCCCCCCCCCCCGTCAGTACCAAATCTACAACTGGGTTAACTCTGCGTGAGAACGTCCTGCGTGCATTCAAAAGTTCAAAATGCTAGACTCCTAGATAGACCGGCACGTCTTATGATTTAATAGGTGTATTTAGCTTCCAATCGCTCAACATATCCAACGCTCTGTAGAGACAGCCGCTGCAGTGATCTCACATTACAATTGTATCCTTGTCTGGCAGGATGTTCAGCCCCACCGTATCTCCAGTCTCCCTGAACCGACTGTTACGCAGCGTCCTAAGATCGGAACATCCGCAATTAATCGTGATGTTTTGGGCCCGACTGCAGGCCAATAGCATAGATGTTAGCTTGAATGCAACCAACGTAACTATATGTGTGACCTGTGATTAGGACCATACACCAGTGGACGAATGGCTGTTGGCGCCCTGAGATTTACGCTTTGCCATAGGCAGCTTGGGCACGACCTTAGCAGTCGTGCTCTTCCCAGCGCGCGCGCCGTTATGGCAGTGTGGATTGCCGAGTGCGAGGACGTTGAATACATGTCGTTGGTTGGTGACTGGTGCGCGTGTGGCTCTCTGACCGCTGTGTTGTCGTTAGTCTGTCCAATGGAGAAGACGCTGGAGCCGGACTGGATACAGGAGAGAACGCATGCGCAAGACCTGAGATTGCAGACGACGCATGGAGATAATACAAGCAGGAGAGTAGAGGATTTTCGGGTGATGCGCCCTCAACTTCTAGCGCCCCCACTGTGCGATTAAGTTTATTAATCGGTGCATGGGCCGTTTCAGAGGTGCGTCCAACTGCTGTGATGTGATATACCGCACAGCCAACACTTCTTATGATTGGTAACAATAACAGGACCACCTGACCTCTCCCCGATATTGCAGAGTGCCGAGCTCTTTGGACCCCTAATTGGGCCTCACTGACCCGTCACTCCTTATGCAACGTGGGCAATGCGCAACGACAGGTTATAACGTAGTAAACCAGTGAGCGGAACAACACTCAATAGGACGTTCAAGGATAGATTTGCGAAAGGCAAACAACAAAAAAACCGCCCCTGAGCGAGGTAGAAAGATAATATATTTGAAAGTTCTTTCTCAAATGAGTTTCTTCATCCAACTAAGCGTCTATGTTTCTTTCTGCGTTCGCCAGGAATTTTGTCTCCGTCAAATAGATTTTACTGTTCCGAAGTCCCCTATGTGGACAAAAACAAATGCAAATTTGTGTCGACAGCTGCGACGCTCTACAAATGCGAAGCAAAATGAATTAAATACTATAAGCATTGACGAACTGAGAGCCTTGCGGCCTTCTGTCGGGTGTGCGTCGTATTCCATCCCTTGTAGGTTGCGCGCACAGAGAGTCCCCCTTAGATATTGGGATTCAGCTGTGGACGCGTCTGGAGAAGACACCCGCTGCACCGGTGGTTCAGACACGACGGCTGAAGCAAATACTCTTAGCTTGTAGGACTTGGCCCACAGCGCGCCGCGCCAATGTTGCTGTGAGAGTTGGAAATATCGGGCGGCCACTTCGAGACTGAATGTTTGTGCTGTAAGGCCTTGTTGGCCTAGCTGTATCAAGCACGACAACCGTCTGGTTGTCCAACGTTGACTGAAGCCTGGGCTTTTTCTTGTTAGTTTCTTTTTTTCTGGCGCCGTTATAATGATTAGATGCTTGTGTTAGCTATGTAATCTGTCTTAATGAAATGCTTGATTAAGTGTGAGAGGAGCGAAATTGGTTGCCGAACCAACTTTCTAGAAAGAAAACTTGTATCTCAACACATTTATTTTACTACTTTACCAAAAAAAGGGGTAAGCATACAAAAACTCCAAAAGGAAACTGTCTTCCTTAACAAGAAGAAAGGTTGAATGTTGGGAGATGTGTAGAGACCTAGCGAGTGAAAGTTAGGAGCTCAAGGAAATGTTGACTTTGTAGTACGAAATCGACCATTTTCTCATCTTTGCGTGCTCTGCATCGTGTCACTGCGAACGCGCCAACAGCACCCACCTGAGGGGCGAAACATGTCGTGTTTATCTTGTAGTGGTTGTTATCGTCTGCTCATTTGTTCCCTAGTCTGTTGGTTCCAGAAATCACTTAAGAACTATTAGAAATGCACGGCTTTGTACTGTTTTTATATGGTGATGATTTGTGATAAGACCCGATTGTTCCGGTGACTAAAAAAAAAGGAACTAAAAATAAAAAAAAAAACTTATTGTCAGATTTTTCGACAACGCTTAACCTCATAAATAGTAGATGGTAAATGGCCCACGCATCACATACAAAACAGTGCAGCTCACTTTGAATATGTACTAGAACATACAGCGCGGAGGAAAATAAATTTATTCGTTTGCAGTTTTTAATTATGCACGTGTTGGAATTTGGCGGAACCCGTCACGGACTAATTTATCAAGACACGATACATCTCTTGAAGCCATGCTGCTGTTTAACACTGTACTACAGGGTGATGGACCCTAGAGATAAATGATCATGATGTTGTTGTGCCATACATTTGACCCTTCTGTCACAGTCACACCGTCTGGTTTGTTGCACAAAAGCTGTAAGGCCCTTGAAAAGCACAACGCGACTTCATATACTTTACCATGTGTCACATCCAGATTTCCCTATTTTCCATAATTAATGTATGGGTTTACCCCCTACTTACTTTGACAACAGCAAGTCTATTCATTGATATCCCCCCCCACCATTAACCGCCCATTGTCTCACCTTAGTATACACGCGCAGCCGTTTCCCCCTGATTTGCATGAAGTCTATCATTTATACATCTCGACTTGTCTCACTTGTATAAAGCATGCGGGGGTTTGTTTCTATCCTCTTTCAGGATTCCCTTTACTTGCATCATTCTATGCATTTTACAGTGCCCTTTTCTCCCTACAATAATGTGGTGTCGCCCCTTATTAACTCCGCTATGTCATGAGGGGGGGTGCATCCACATGGCTTATACATGAATCAAATTGTCATCGTCATCGACACTCTCCCCCTCTATCTATCTCTTCTTTCCTATCTCTCTCTCTCTCTACTCTCTCTCTCTCTCTCTCTCTCGCTCTCTCCTCTACTTTTCCTATCCCCCCCATCTCTCATTGGCTCTAGCGTCCTATCTCTCTCTCTCTCTCCTCTTCCCGCTCTCCTCTCTCGCTCTCTCTCTTCTCTCATCACTCCTCTCCTCTCCCTACCCCCCCTCTCTCTGTCTCTGTAGCTTACTTTCCCCATACTCTCCCTCACCCCCCCCCACTTGCTTTCCCCCCTCCACCCCCCCTGTCTCTCTCTCTCTCCCCTTCTCTCTCTCTCTCTCTTCTTCTGTCTCTCGAAACGTGTGACCTCACGTTACGCTACCACCTGAGATATTACAATACTTTCGGTACTAGGTTGTATCATCGATGACTATAGAGGATGTTTCGCCACCTTCGAATGGTGTGATATGTCACTTTTTATTATCTTTTGTGCATTTCATTCTAGTTGATTATAGATGGAGATCCAATCCGCCAGCCCTACGCCTAGTATGTTCTGACTTGAGATCAATAATCTGTGGGGTCCCGGGCTGTTTGTCCATTCATTCTTGGTGACATCATGCTGCCTATGGAGGAAGTTTCTCACAACTGACAATGGATACTGTGGCATGCGGTTCACTCTTATAAATGAGTGATCGTCCATTGTTGACATATAGAGGGGGTTTCACTGGTGTGTCCCCACCCCCCCACCCCACCCCCCCCCCCCCACCGGTGTCATTATATAACTAGTTGGGATGGCATTACCTGCCAATTGTGTATGTTACCCATCATTCTCACCGTCTGTGACGGGTTTGATTCCTATGAATCATTGGTGAGGTGTGAGAACAGTGACGATGGTCTGAAGTCATTACAAGCAAGTGTAGTCCCGTTTGATGTGTGATCACTCTACTCGCCTCTCTCTCTCTTCTACTCTCTATACTCTCGTCTCTCTCTCTACTTCTCTCTCGTGTAGCCCAGTTATCTGTTATAATCGTCTGTTTGTCTATCATGCACAAAAAATCTTCTACTCTCTCGCTATACTCTCGCTCTCTCTCTACTATCTCCTCTCTCTATCTCTCCTCTCTCTCTCTTCTCTCTCTCTATCTGTCTGTCTGTCTGCCAACCTACCTACTGTCCCTCGTTGTTTTTCTCTCCTCTTTTTTTTCCCTACTGTCCCTTTCTTACTTGATCTCGTAAACTGACTTCGTCACAGGAAAAAAAATGCACAGGGTCAACAGTATTGACTCACGCCGACACAACACCAGCTACCGAGCAAGAGAGCAGAGACGGAGTAGAGACTGAGACGAGAGCGAAAGAAGGAGAGAAACTCCAGAGTTCACCGAGTGGAAGGCCGTGAGAGGAGAGAGAGATGTATTCCTCCGTAAATGAGATGTACGGAGAGAAGGAGCGAGGAAGAGAGATGAAGAGAGGGGAGCGAAAGAAACAGCGAGACAGACAGAAAGGGAGCAGACAATGACAGACAGAGACAGACAGACAGATTCTAGCAGAACAGCAGAGACAAGACAGAACACGACTAGAGACAGAGAGAGTCAGACAGACTATGCCTATTTTTTGACGACATGACATATACGGAAGCGTAGAGAGGCAGATATAATTGAGGAGATGAGATCATCAGCGAGGTGACACCACAACATATGAAGTGACGATCGAATACACGAAAAACACCTCGTGGCACACAACCCTTTCCCCCAATCTTCACTTTGACAATCGCATGCTCTATACCACACCAACTCCAACCTCCTGACTGCACTTAGCGTACTTTTGGTTAACTACAGTATGACGCATATGAGCTTTAACTCACGATGCGGTGCTTATGCAGTGCACTTTAGCTGTACACGAACGGGCATTATACATAAGTACGAACACCTCCTTGTCTCATGACGCCAATCCCACAACTGCTCCCCAATCAGTGCGAGACTGCAGCTGTGCTCTACTTTGAAGGACCGCTAGAGACAAGTGAAATGCAGTCGGTGACGCAGCGACAGTGCGATTTAAGTCGCCTACATGAATGATAGGAAGCATTAGACAGATCAAAGACCAAGTACAGACTCGTAGCACTAATACGCTATTACGATGTGTGTGGCAGCGTGGTCGGGATGGTGCCGGGGTTGGCTGAGGCTGGTTGTGGGGTGGAAGGAGGCGGTGTGGTGACGTCGTGTGTGTCGGCGCGGCGGCGGGTGTGGGGAGGTGGCTATGTCGCCGCTGTGGTAGTTGGAGATAGCTGGGTAGTAGAGGTGGTGGTAGTAGTGGTGGGTGGTGAGTGGGGAGGGGGCAGGGAGAGGTGGAGGGGAGAGGGGAAGAGGGTGGTGAACGGCGCGGCAGCAGCCGAGCGGATGACCACCAACGAAGAATATCTCGACGCCGGAGGACAACAAGCATCATCCCGACAGCGACAACATCCGACTGACCCTCCCCGTGACGTTGGTGTGGGGAGGAACGGGAGGGGGGACCGCGGAGGCGGAGGGGAGGGAGGAGGGGGGGAGGGGAGGAGGTGGGGAAGGGCTAGGGTGGGTGGGTGGGTGAGTGGGAGGGGGGGGCAGTGGGAGGGGGGGGGGGAGGGAATTCGGGGAGAAAATTTATGTGGACGGTAGGGAGCACGGGGTAACTTGATGGGTAGAATAGAAAGGGGGACAGACCGCGCTGGTAGGTTTTTGTAGCCAAGCGGAAGAGCACACATGCTTGGCGGCCGCGCTGAGGGTAAGCGATGAGCAGTGGGATAATACAGGAACAGAGAGAGAGGCTGACACCTGCACCCTGCCATTGGAGACAGACAGAGATGAGACCAGAGAAAAGAAAGAGATTAGAAGAGACGACTGACCGAGGGGGGACATAAGCCACAGCGGGGAAAAGAGGCGAGGTCGGAGAGAGGAGAGAAAAAACAAAAAGAACAAGAAAGGGACACACAAAACACTTCTGAAAATCTCCTAGAAGAGGCCCCCGGGGGGAGGGAAGCGGGGAAAGATACATTTTTGGGGAAAAGGAAGGAAGGAAGGAAGGAAAGAGATGAAGATAGAAAGAAAAGACAGACAGAAAGAAAGGAAAAAAAAAAAAAAAAAAAAAAAAAACAAAAAAAAAAAAAAAAAAAAAAAAAAAAAAAAAAAAAAAAAAAAAAAAAAAAAAAAAAAAAAACAAAAAAAAAAGAAAAAAAAAAACAAAAGAAGAAAAGAAAAAAAACAAAAGAAAAGAGAGGGGAGAAAGGGAAAAAAAAAAAAAAAAAGGGGAGAGAGAAGGAGGAAAAGAAAGGAAGAAACGGAAGGAGAACCCCTCAAAACGTTTCGCTCGGTGCTTGGTGGTTATGGTTTATTTTGTTCTGTTTCGCCGGCGGATATTGTTGTATCATATTCTTGCTAATCATTGTTGTTATTGTTATTATTAATTGATTTGACTTCTTTCCCCCCTGTCTCCCTTTTTTTCTGTGGTTTTTGGTGTTAACAACAACAAAAAAAAACCAAAAAAAAACACCAACACCACTGTCGAATCTCCTTATCTGGGTTCTGTTACCGTTGATTTGCTGCCCTATCCTACACTACCGCAACGAAACACCCTTGAGGGACCGAGTCCTCCACAGTCCCGTCAGTTCGTGTCGTGGTCAACCTCCTATGGGTGACTCAGCGAAGAACTATGCACATGCAGGCAGAGTGCGGTGGGTGAGTACTTTTTTGCTTTTTGTTTTGTTTGTTGTTTGTTTGTATTTCGTTTTGTTTTCCTGCTCTTCTCTTTGTCCATACGGCATCCGGTCATTGTTCATTGTCTAGCACTCTCTCTCTCTCTCTGCGACCTCAACTCTCGGCTACTCTCTCTCTCTCTTCTCTCTCGTCTCTTCTCTCCTCTCTCTCTTCTTTGGGCTTCCTTCCTTCTTTTTTGTTTTAGTCCGGCTCACCCCCCCCCTTTTTTTTTTTTTTTTTTTTTGTTTTCTTTCTCTTCATCATCGTTTTCTTGTTCTAACTCTTTCGTTTTCATTCATTCTTTCTGTGGCCCTGGCTTTCTGTTCTTTGGTCTTTATATTTCAATCCATCAAATGTGTTCCTTTGCTTTTGTGTTTGTGATATGTTTATTTTCCTTACTTTCTTTTTCGTTTTTTTTTTTTTTTTTTGGGGCGGTTTTCTTTTTTTTTTTTTGCTGTTTGCTTGTTTGTTTTTTATTTCGTTGTTCCTTTTTTGTTTGTTTTGGTTTGGTGTTTTTATCATTGCCTTGTTTATCCTGTTACTGTGTCGTCTTTTCCTTGTTTTGTTATTCCCCACTTTCTCGTTCCCTTTTTCGTCGTTAAGTTTGGCTGATTTTTCCGCCACTTATTTGGGTGTGTCTATATCGATTGTTGTTGCTGTGTTGTTGTTGTTTTGTTGTTGTTGTTGTTGTTGTTGCCTAATGTTACATTCGGGCTTTCTTTGATATTTTGCGCAGTTTTCACAGTTTTTTTTTTTCGTTTGATAACCATTATTTTTTTTTTCTTTTCAGATTCAAATCTCCAATTCCTGTGTTTGCTCATTTCCTTTTTTTCTTCTTCCGGGGCTTCAACTTTTTTTTTTCTTTTTTTTTGTTTTTCTCAGTGCGTTCCTCCTCTGTTTCGAGTTCCTGTCTCCCCTCTTTTTTTTTCTTTTTCCTGTTCTTGCTGTCTTTTTTCTTTTTTTCCTGCTTCTTGTCTCTTTTATCGTCTATGGCGTATTGACGCGAATTTATTTGTTTTTTCCCTTTTTCCTGTTCTTTGTGTCTTTTATTCCCGATTGCGTATGAGGCTGATACGATTTTTGATTTTCCCCCGTGTTTTCTTTTTCCCTGTCCTTCTTTCTTTCTATCCTGTGCGTATTGAGCGATGATTTGTTTTCCTTTTTGAATTTTCGTGTTTCATTGGCTTTTGTTTTTCTCTGTCTGTCAGGTCGTTCTGATTAGTTGTGTTTTATCCTTTCCGATGCGTATTGACCGGTATGTACTTTTGGCTTCTTTGTTGACTTTGCCTTCTTTATCCTGTCGCGGGTCTTTCTTCAGGCTTGGCTGTTGTGTTTTCTGTCTCTCAGCTCTGCTCGTCCGAGCAGCTTTGGTTTCCTCCCTTCCTCTTTGTTGACTTTGTCTTCCGTTTCCATCTGTCTCTCTTTCTCTGCTGCCTCTCTCCACATCGCTGTCGCTATGTCTCTCCGCTTCTGTCTGTTCTCTCGGCTGCTGCTCTTGTAGCCTCTTTCCTGCTCTGACATTTTTATGCCTGGTGTGGGGTTTGCAAGCCTGTGTATGGATATTCTGTGTGCACCTCATCTCGTGGTGTCATCTTCTCGCTCGTCTCTCTCTCCTCCTCTCGTCGTCTCATCTCTCGAATCTCTCCTCTCTCCTCTCCTCTCTCTCTCGTCCGTGTGCGTGCGGTGTGGCCGTGCGGTGTAGTGTGTTTGTGTGTGTGTGTGTGTGTGTGTGTGTGGCCGCGGCGCGCGCAAGGCGCGCGCGCGCGTGCCCAGTCCTCTCGTTCTGAAACACGTTTGCCGTTTCCACTCTGACCTGAATGAGTGGTTTCTAGACCGCGCTGTGGAGTGTTGTTGATCGACATGGGTTTTTTCTTTCGAGGTTGTGAACAGCGCACTGTTTATTACGATCTTTTTGTACACGTTGGTTGGCCGACATGCATGTTTATGTAATCTTTCCGTTATCGACTTTCCTAATGCCTATCTCAACGTTTCTCTTCCTGACTATGATTCTTTCCCAACCTGTTCTTCTCCCTACCTTCGCGGTACGTCGATTTTAACGGGTCAATAGTAATGCGGGCTTTTGTCTCCAGTGTACCTTTCGTAGTGTGTGTGTGTGTTTGTGTGTGTGTGGTGTGTGTGTGGTGTGTGTGTTCGTTGTGTACGCGCTGGCGCATTTAATCCGCGGTATTGCTCTTTGTCCGTTTGTGTCGTCGTGGCTGCCTGTCTCATCTCTTGCTGCTGTTGGTGCCCGTCTTATGATCGGCACCTGTCACTGCACATTCCCAGTCATGCTTTGGACTGTCTCTGGATCACACTCCTGCATTGACTGCCGGCCAAAACGTAGACACACACCGCGCGCCTGAAGGTCCGACAGTCACTGTGGAGCTGATGGCGCGTGGCGAGTTCGAATCCCGCGTGGGGTCAGATGTTTGCTTCAGCTTTCTGTCCATTGGTACTCACTGTCCCACCCCTTGGGCCACCACGGAAATGATGATCCTTTGACCTGGGTAGTGACCAGCCCTACAAGTCACTGCACTGACTGGATGACCGCTGTGTTTTATAGGGATTAGGCTGTGTTGCTTAGTCTCTCACCGCCTGACCCCCCATGCTAGCTTGCAGTCTCGGTTGTGGAATTGTTGGTGTTAGATCAAACTCTGTGCTGCTACTTCATGTGTCGTGATGTTTCGTCCGTCACAGTGGTGGTAGATCTGTTAAGCCTGTCTCTAGTTTCAAGTGTCGGTGTGTTTTTGTCCGTCCGTGTGTGAGACTCTGGAGCTTAAGCTAGTCCTAGCTAGTGGAGATTTTTTTTTTTTTTCGAGTTTAATGTGTTTTCATGGGTGTCTGCAAATTAGTTTGTGTCCGGCGTCAGTGTGCTAGATGCTGAACCCCTGTCTCTAGCTTTCTCTGTCCGTCGGCTGTGTGTACCGTCAGTGATCGTGGTGTGTGTTGTTTGTGTGTGCTGTGACGTGCGTGCGTGCGTGCGTGGGTCGTGCGATAGGGCGTGGCGCTGCTGCGTGTGAGAAGAGGTGTGTGTGATGGGTAGTGTAGTGTGTGTGTTGCGTGTTGTGTAGGGGGGGGGGGGGGGGGGGGGGGGGTCTTAGTCTTGGGCGTGTGTATCAGGCCTGTCCGCTGAACGTTTGTTTTTTTTGTGAAATTTATGTTTTTTGTGCTTTTTACGGACACAGTTTGTTTGAATGTTTGCCTTCCCCCAGTGTTATTGTATGTTCTGCCTTAGCCTGATCATTTTCTCATTGCATGTTATTGTATTTGTATGTTTCGATCCTTGGCACGAATTTTTTTGAGCTTGACATGCAGTAATCTACCTCTGTTTATGTGTTCGCTTTACTAATTGTGCTTGCTAGCTTAGTGAAGGCTGTAGGTGTGTAGTGGGCGGAGGCAAAATTCTGTGTCTGTCTGTGTAATGACAGTGTACTGTTGTACTCCTTGCTCCCTAGAGTCCACGTTACTTTTCTAATTTTTCTGTTTTGTATATGTTTTGTATGTTTTCTGCCTTATCTTTCATTTTGAGCTGTTATACGTTTTGTATGTTTCTGCCTTACTGTGTACTAGTTTTGGCTGTTTGTTACTTATGTACTTTTTATATTTCTGTTTGTACTATGTCCGTATTGAGTGCTTGTTTGGTACGTATTTTGCGACTATTGCTTTAACCTGCTCTACTTGTCATTTTCTGATGATTGGGAAAATCGTCTATGTACTGTTTCTATCCTTACGAATTCATTTGCTGTATATGTTTTGTCATGGTTTCTAGCCATTAATACGTGTCCCCCACTGGCATTCCTGCCTGACATGGTATATGTACACTGGATGTTTTTACCTTAGGGGTCTTTTCTAGTTCTATGCATGATACATGTTTGTTTTGCTGGCCTTACTTTCGATTTTGCGTTATACAGCCTGGTGTGTTTATTTTCCATACTGTGTGTCGTCTGTTATATGTTTGTATGTTCCCAAAAAAGTTCTCCCAAATTGCATCTCTCATCGCATCTCTCTCTTCTCGACAGTACTGTTCCTCTGCTGTTCTCTCCTTTGACGGGCAGGAAAATAGTTCTGCATTTTGGGTCTAGGGGTTTTGGATGTTTTTGACCCCTTCCTTTCTCCTTTCTGTATATGTTTGTATGTTCTGCCTTACTTTCATTTTCTGTTTGTTATATGTTTTCCATATGTTTTACCTGTTTCCATTTTCTGTGCGTATGTGGAGTGATGTTTCTCCCTCCAAAATCCACCTCAGCTCTGGTTGTGTTTTAGTTATCTCTCTGTGTCTCTTTGATCTGAGTCTCTTGGTCTTTCTCCCTCCTTAAATTGTCTATCTCTCTCATGCTCTCTCTCCTCTCTCTCTCTCTCTCTCTCTCTCTCTCTCTCTCTCTTGAGTTTAGTTATATTGCTTTTTGCATTTGATTTATTTCGCTTGTCTACTGTATTTTGTATTTTCTACTTCCCTTTTCTCTTTCCTTCTTTTTGTCATGTATTCCTTGCCCTCTTTTAGTTTTCACCCCAAACCCGCCCGTCCCCTCTGCCCTGCCTCTGTGTCTGTCTGTCTGTCTGTCTGTCTGTCTGTACCCCCATCACCCCATCCCCCTCTCTCTCTCTCATCTCTCTCTCTCTTCTCTCTCTCTCTCTCTCTCTCTCTTCTTTCCTTTGCTTAGTTTCCCCGCCTATCCTTTTTGTCTAATTCACTCCAGGTTTCAGAAAATCCCTTCAGATTCATTCAAACGCACGTCTGTGTGCAGTATGATGTCATTCTGCCCGTCTGTCTGTCACCTATCTTCTGTCCCTGTCTCTCACTCTCCATACGTTTGTCTGTCTCAATATTTGCATATCTTTTCTTGTTCATGTCTGCTTACAATCTATTCCACAATCCCACTCTTTTTTTTCTTTCTTTCTTTCTTTCTTTCTTTCTTTCTTTCTTTCTTTCTTTCTTCTTCTTCTCTTCTTCTTCTCATCATATATCTTCAAGGGTCTAACCACCCACAGTGATGCAAATATGTCTGGCTTTTATTTTCGATTCAATTCTATGTTGTTATTTTTCTAGAAGCTTAGAGAGAGAGAGAGAGAGAGAGGAGAGAGAGAGAGAGAGAGAGAGAGAGAGAGAGAGAGAGCGAGAGAGAGAGAGAGAGAGAGAGGAGAGAGGAGCTGATTGACAAGGTTCTTTTCTTCCTTTGAAAGTCTTTCAGACCAGACGGACTTAACACAGTCCTGTTTTCCTTTTCTTTTTTTCCGAATTGACTTTAGGAATTACCGTTCCTTAATGTCTGTTACTATCCCCTTCAATTTCCTGCGCCATTTCTGTGGTCTTACTCCTGCCTGATTGAGGGCGACGCTTCCAGACACAGCAACACCCGGCTTTGTGCTGCAATCGTCCAAGATCAGCAGTGCGCAGGGAGCTGGCAGAGTTAGGTCGCCAGGAGGCCTGTCACAAGAGAAGACCTGCACTGCTGCTGAGAGTCTGTCCCGGTGAGAAATGGCGCTAGGTCAGTACACGGGGGGGGGGGGGGGGGGGGGGGGGGGGGGGGGGGGGGGGGCCCTACTGTTTGGCTCTGCATTTGGTGATCATGAGGGCATATCGTCGTGGGATGAGACTAAAGGAGAACGTCCACATAGGGTACAGATGGTGCTCAGCAACCTGCCGACACCGGAGTCTGGAACCGCAGATTGACTCCATGGATGATGTGGAACGGAGAAAGATCTTGGGGGGTCACGGGGACTGAAGGGTCACAGAGTGTCAAACTGCATGGTCTGTGTCCTCAGGATTGAACTCGGGGTCACGGGGACTAAAGGGTCACAGAGAGTCCATCTGTATGGTCTGTGTCCTCTAGATGATGACAGATGACTAGGATACAGACTCCTGCCGTGTTAGTCTGCATACTCTAGAGAGATTTGAGGTGGGAACTGGGTTCAGGGATTGGGGAATGGGGGGGTGGGGGTGTGTGTGGGGTGGTGTGTGTGGGGGGGGGGGGGGGGGGGGGGGACATTCACGGAATAAACGCAAATTCCGCTGTGTTCTATGGGACCGCCGAAACAGAACGCACACGGTGGTTTTACAGTGTTCCAATTGGAGCCCATAACACACTGTGTGGTTCTTGTCTTCCCATAGCACACTGTGTGGTTCCTGTATTCCTATAGCACACTGCGTCGTTCCTGTCTTTCCCATAGCACACTGTGTGGTTCACTGTGTGTCTTCCTATAGCACACTGTGTCGGTTCTGTCTTCCCATAGCACACTGTGTGGTTCTTGTCTTCCCATAGCACACTGTGTGGTTTCTTGTCTTCCTATAGCACACTGTGTGGTTCCTGTCTTCCCATAGCACACTGTGTGGTTCTTGTCTTCCTATAGCACACTGTGTGGTTCCTGTCTTCCCATAGCACACAGTGTGGTTCCTGTCTTCCTATAGCACACTGTGTGGTTCCTGTCTTCCTATAGCACACAGTGTGGTTCTTGTCTTCCCATAGCACACAGTGTGGTTCTTGTCTTCCCATAGCACACAGTGTGGTTCTTGTCTTCCCATAGCACACAGTGTGGTTCCTGTCTATAGCATGCTAGCATTCACAGCACACTGTGTGGTTCCTGTCTTCCCATAGCACACTGTGTGGTTCTTGTCTTCCTATAGCACACAGTGTGGTTCTTGTCTTCCTATAGCACACAGTGCGGTCGTCCTGTCTTCCTATAGCACACAGCGTGGTTCCTTGTCTTCCTATAGCATACTGTGTGGTTCTTGTTCCATAGCACACGTGTCGTTCACACTAGCGTCGTTCCTGTCTTCCTATAGCACACAGTGTGGTTCTTGTCTTCCTATAGCACACTGTGTGGTTCTTGTGTGTGTTATCCATATAGCACACAGTGTGGTTCTTCTGTCTTCCTATAGCACACTGCGTCGTTCCTGTCTTCCATAGCACACAGTGTGGTTCTTGTCTTCCTATAGCACACTGCGTCGTTCCTGTCTTCCCATAGCACACTATTGTGCCTCCTGTCTCCCATAGCACACTGTGTAGTTCTTGTCTTCCCATAGCACACTGTGTGATTGTAGTCTTCTATTCTGCCTCAAGTTTCTATATGTTGCCTGTGTGTCTGTCCGTTTGTCTGTCTGTCTGTCTGTCTGTCTCTCTGTCTTGTCTGTCTGTCTGTCTGTTTGTGTCTGTCTGTCTGTCTCCCTCTTTTTCTCTGTCTTTCTCTTTTTTTTTATCTCTATCTTTTTTTCATCTTTGTTCCTTTCTTCCTTTGTATCTCAATTTTTTGTTCATTCTGTCTGTCTGTCTGTCTGTCTGTCTGTCTGTCTGTCTGTCGGTCTGTTCGGTCGGTCGGTCGGTCGGTCGGTCGGTCGGGTCTTTGTCTGCCTGTCTATCTGTCTGTCTCTGTTCTCTTCTGTTTCTCTATCACTGTCTCTGTCTTGTCTCTGTCTCTGTCTGTCTGTCGTCGTGTTTTGTCTCTCTCTATCCCTGTGAGTGTCTCTCTCTGTCTCGGTTTCTATCTGTGTCTCTGTCTGTCTGTCTGTCTGTCTGTGTCTGTCTGTCTGTCTGTCTGTCTGTCTGTCTGTCTGTCTGTCTGTCTGTCTGTCTGTCTGTCTGTCTGTCTGTGTCTGTCTGTCTGTCTGTCTGTCTGTCTCTCTCTGTCTCTCTCTCTCTCTCTCTCTCTCTCTCTCTCTCTCTTTCTTTCTTTCTTCTCTTCTTTCTCTCTTCTCTTCCTCCTCCTCCTCTCCTCCTCCTCCTCCTCCTCCTCCTCCTCCTCCTCCTCTTCTTCTTCTTCTTCTTCTTTTCTTCTTCTGTAAACAGATTGACTAAGGAAGACATGGTGCTAGATTTGCCAAGGATTCTGCAGAAGAAAATGTCCCATTCTCCTGTTGGCTGACGATGTCGCCTTGCTGCCAGAAAAACCATGACTGGATTCCAGATTCCACAGCTGGCAGCGCCCTGCTGCTACACTCCCTTGTGGACATAGAGGAAAGCGTGTTGTAGCAAGCTGGGGTCATGAAGTACAGCGTCAGTGTGTAGCAAGCTGGGGTCATGAAGTGCAGCGTCAGTGTGTGTAGCAAGCTGGGGTCATCAGCTGCAGCGTCAGTGTGTAGCAAGCTAAGGTCGTGAGAAGCAGTCGTCAGTGTGTAGCAAGCTGGGGTCGGGAGCTGCAGCGTCAGTGTGTAGCAAGCTGGGGTCATCAGTTGCAGCGTCAGTGTGTAGCAAGCTGGGGTCATCAGTTGCAGCGTCAGTGTGTAGCAAGCTGGGGGTCAGTTGCAGCGTCAGTGTGTAGCAAGCTAAGGTCGGGAGCTGCAGCGTCAGTGTGTAGCAAGCTAAGGTCATCAGCTGCAGCGTCAGTGTGTAGTAGCTAAGGTCGGGAGCTGCAGCGTCGTGGGCAAGCTGCACGAGAAACCTGCACAGTGTAGCAAGCTGGGTCAGTTGCAGCGTCAGTGTGGTAAAGCTAAGGTCGGGAGCTGCAGCGTGAGTTTGTTTCAAGCTAAGGTCGGGAGCTGCTGCGTGTGTGTGTAGCAGCAAGCGCGTCGTGCGCTGCACGAGCGCTGCACAGTGGGGTGCAATGGCTGTGGTAAAGGGAGATAGATATGTAGTGTGTTTGATTTCGAGTGTGTCTGAAGAGGCTTGTGTGTGTGTGTGTGTGTGTGTGTGTGTGTGTGTGTGTGTGTGTGTGTGTGTGTGTGTGTGTGTGTGTGTTGTGTGTGCATGCGTGCGTGCGTGCGTGCGTGCGTGCGTGCGTGCGTGTGTCCCGTCAGAACCCTATCATCAGAGTGAAGAATGGTATGTCCGTAATAACGAAGTTGTCGTCGTATCAGGGTAGACGTCTAGAACTCGTTTGGAAGGCAGTTCATGCTCCAACCCAGCGTGTTACCCAACACGGAGCTCCATCATGAGTGTGGATGCATCCGCCGTGGACCGTGAGAAAGTACAGTTTGTGTGCTGAGCTTGGCTTCCGTTACAAACACCAAACGGTCTTGTTCCAGAGAAACAGATGTTTACGATCTGAACTCGGTGGTGGTGAAACAGAGCCCTCAGAGAAAGACTAGATAGATAATTGTGCACAGACTACATTGTGAAGCTTAGTACAATGTGGCTGGGATCTGATAACAAAATAAATCCTCTCCTCATCATCCTCATCATCATCATCATCATCATATCATCATCACCATCATCATCATCGCCTCTTAGCCCTCTTGCGGTACAGGCCGCCAACCAAGGATCTCCAGGCATCTCTGTCCTGGGCTCTTTTCTCCAGCTGGTTCCAAGTCATCCCCATGTTCTTGATGTCTGCTTCCAGGTCCCTGCGCCAGGTGTTCCTTGGCCGCTCTCTTTTTTCGTTTTCCTTTGGGGGTCCATGTTAGGGCTTGTATGGTGGTGTGCTTGCAGGCTTCCGCAGCATATGTCCAATCCATCCCCAACGTCGTTTCCTGATTTCCTGTTCTGTGGGCAGCTGGTTCGTTCTCTCCCAGAGCTCGTTGTTGTTGATGGCGTATTGCCATCGGATGCGGAATAAAAGTGTAAGAAATTGAATGTCCAGCAGAGAACCACACTGTATGAGTATGGGTTTGATTTAAAGTAGCTGAGTCAGGATGAGACAGTGCGGGTTTCAACGATACAGTTTCTGTAAATACTGGTTGACTGCAAACGCGTGAAACTGGAATTCTCGTGTTTGAAGTAGTGCTCTATTGGTTTTCTACAGCGCGTGTTTGATCATTCACACATTCTTGCCAACTGATACGTCAACATTGATCATTTACATTGTTTGCCAACTGATATGTCAACGTAGACTGCCCTTCATGTAAAACATGTTCTGACAAAAAATGAGGTGAGGTATTTCCAATATCCGTGTCCATCATTGATGCTATGGGCAGCCAGAGGTTTGGGAGCATGTTTTGTCTCAACGACAGGACTCGGGAGAGGAAGAATTCCATGTTATGCTTGTTTGTCCTTGGTTGAGGGGTATCAGAGAGAAAAAAAAAAAAAATTTTTTTTTGTATTTATGTGTGCGCATGACACTTAACAGGCAGAGCACCCACAAAGCGCATGGTTAGTGTCAATATTTGCGCTCAATTTTCGTCTGTTCTTGATCTCTCTTCTAAAAGGGCCGTGCCAAATGAGCAACTGAAGCCGACATGAATCATCCACCCCTCCCCCACCGCTTCCTCATCCACCGACACTTTTCCTCCCCTGTCCATCTCTCTCTCTCTCTCTCTCTCTCTCTCTCTCTCTCTCTCTCTCTCTCTCTGTCTGTCTCTCTCTCTCTCTCTGTCTCTCTCTCTCTCTCTCTCTCTCTCTCTCTCTCTCTCTCTCTCAACAAATGTTAAACACGACCAGTCGAATACTAAATGATTTTATGGATGCCTCGGGCAATATCCAGCATATGCAAACTGGTATGTAACGTGTATTAACTACTCTTTAACATTATCCCATCAGCACCGGTAGTAGTCCGATATAATTATGTAAAGTAATATGTAAAGTGTGTTTGTCATTTCTCAACTTTAAACAAAGACGGACACAATGAGATTGCTAAAAATGACAAAAACTTTGAAATTCCGAACAACAACAACAACAAAATTTCCAACGTAGCCAGAATACTGGAAACACGGGCTCCCAAAGACTGATAGAAATGTGGTTAAAATGTGCATTGGGTAAAACATGGCGTTCAAGATAGGACGGGCGCCAACACTGGCTCTGCCATTGCTGTTTTTGCTTGGACTGAAAGCCGTTGGGGGGACCCCCTGTGTCGTCTCTGCTGACTACATCCGGGTCATGTATGGCCCATTCCAATCAAAACGATGGATCGGATCACGTGCAACACGCACCCGTGGCTTCTTCTCCCCCCCCCCCCCCCCCCCCCCCCCCCCCCCCCCCTTATCAGCTGATGCGGCACGCCTTTTGCCTGCAGCTCTCTGTAGTGTGAAGAATTTTCTGTGAAAATATCCGTACGAACGCGAAAGGTTTGCCGTTTACTTCGCAAGTTTGCACACAGCTGCCGTATTATGCTGAAACTTCCGACGTCGATTTGGCTTCGCGGAGTTGTCCCCTTTGTCACCAGTTTTGTATTTTCCCGCTTCCAGGGCTGAATTGAAGAATATGAAGCAGCTGTTATTCGTGCAACTTTGATTGATTCTGTAATAACTTTCACTCACCATATCAGGGTAGAATTTTTTTTTCTAACCTAGCCAAGGGGGGGGGGGGGGGGGGGGGGGGGGGGGGGGGTACGGGGGGGGGGGGGGGGTATACAGGGTATACAAATGTGTTACCTGTCGATCAAGCGTCGATAACTTAGAGTTCTCCAAAAGGGAAAACACATGTTATCGCGGTCTGCTTGTCAGCAAGCAACCCAAAACCAGAGAATCTGCGTGCTTCACTCTGATTGGCCAATGTCTTCTGCCTCAGGTGATGCCCAGGCAGGACATAATTATCACCATGATGTGGACGTCATCATCAGTCACTTCAGACAGAAGGTCAACAGGTCATCCCCAGGCAGGACATATGATGATGATGTGGACGTCATCATCGTCGGTCAGACAGGAGGTCACTTCAGGTGACAGGCAGGACATAATTATCATGATGATGTCGACGTCATCATCAGGTCACTTCAGCCAGGTCATCCACAGGTCATCCCCCAACCGCCACCATGACTTTGCAAGGACGGGGAAATGATGCCGATCTTTTATTTTCACGCAGCAGCTGCCTGACGACAAGTGATCGTCTGCCTTGACCGTCCATCCATGGTCATTGCTCAGTAGACATCTGGATCAAACGTACACCATCTCCCAGCGCATGTTGATAACAAAGACATACAACTCCTCACTGTGCATGTTGATAACAAAAGACGTACCACTTCTCACAGAGCATATTGAAACATTCCATTTTGAAAGACCGCAGTAAAGTTTTGACACTTTGCCATTTTTCTTGACGTACTGTCTAATGACGTCCTCTCTAACCGGAAACGTGTTTGTTCAAATGGTATGTATGCCTGTTATGATCAGTGAGCTGACAATGTGTTTGTTCAAATGGTATGTATGGCCTGTTATGATCATCAGCTGACAATGGGTTTGTTCAAATGGTATGTATGGCCTGTTATGATCAGTGAGCTGACAATGTGTTTGTTCAAATGGTATGTATGGCCTGTTATGATCAGTGAGCTGACAATGGGGTTTGTTCAAATGGGTA
>JADBJO010010026.1:25000-30000 GCA_016801955.1 Conus betulinus
AATGACAGGGATAATCACGGACATAATGATAGGGATAAGGACGGGGATAATGACAGGGATAATCACGGATATAACGATGGGGATAAGGACGACGGGGATACTGACAGGGATACTCACGGATATAACGATGGGGATAAGGACGGGGATAATGACAGGGATAATCACGGATATAATGATGGGAATAAGGACGGGGATAATGACAGGGATAATCACGGATATAGTGATGGGGATAAGGGACGGGGATCATAGCCATCAGCATGGGAAGAGTTTGTTCATATACATTACTGATTCTTCTGTGGGGGCGGGCCATACTGATGCTGGCAGTCAGGGCGATGATGATGTCATTGAGGATATCAACAACATAGTGTGACATGTCAGAATAGCTCTGCCATATATTATTATATATCAAAATAGCTCTGCCGTATAATTATTATCATGTCAAAATAGCTCGGCTATATATTATCATATCAGAATAGCTCTGCCATATATTATCATATCAAAATAGCTTTGCCATATATTATCATTTCAGAATAGCTCAGATCCATATATATTGTTGTGCGTCATTTCAAAATGCCTGTACCCATCGTCAACACGGCGCAGGCCTCCAAGGGTGGTACAGGACTGCTCTAAAGGCAGTTGGAGACAGTGCTTCTCTGGGGTCTCCCCAGCACCTTCAGGTGTTTCTTTTTCTCCTCAGAATAGCTCTGCCATATATTATCATTCCAGAATAGCTCAGTTCCATATATTGTTGTGTGTCATTTCAAAATAGCTCAGATCCATGTACCATTATAAGATAAGTAAGATAAGATAAGAAAACACTTTATTATCTCATCATGAGAAATTTGGTCCAGGTGCATTTCACACAAACAAACACAGCACTAGAAACCGACAAACACAAAAAGGTAAAAAAAAAAAAAAAAAAAAAAAAAAAAAAAAAAATTATCAACATCACAGAAAATAATCATTTCATTAACTCATTGCACATTATATTATACATATCATTTATATTGCACATTCATACATAATCACATCGTTTACATTGTATTAAAAAAAAATCACAATAAAAATAAAAATGGTTATAAATGTAAATTTAACGATTAAATCAAACAATTGTGTGTATAAATGATATCATATGACACATTTACAGTCCCACAAATACACCCATGCACATACACAAGTTTGCACAAACATCCCCACACTCACAGACAGGTATCCATCCATCCCTGCTCACCACACACACGTGCACGCCCTCGCGCGCACACACATGCGCATACACACACACACACACACACACACACACACACACACACACACACACACACACACACACACACACACACACACACACACACAAATAAACATACACTCACATGTGCACACGCATGCGCACACAAACATGCACATGCGCACTCTCACCTAATACAAATTCAGAATTCATAGGTAAAAAACAAGTTTTGATTGATAAAGGTTACTGATTTAAAAGATGGATTGACTGGGGAATAAAAGTTTTTTGAGCTCTTGTTTTCACTCTCAAGGTTCTGTACCGCGTCCTGATGGTAACAGTTCATAATGCTTAGCCAGGACATGGCTATCATCACTGGCTATCTGTCTGGCTTTGTTCAGCACTCTTCTGTCGTACAACGCTTTCAAACTGGTTTGTCTTGCACCCACAACTTTACTACACACACTCACAACATCATTCAGCACATTTTTACATCGCAAACTCAAACTCCATACCAGCACATAAAAGAAATGGTAAGAACAGATTCAACACAGGATCGATAATAGGTTTGTAGAATCTCAGGAGCAAACACAATATTTCTCAGTTTTTGCAAGCAGAATATTCTAGATTGACATTTCTTGTGTACAGATTCAACATTTTTGTCAAAAGTAAGCTTTTTATCTATAACTGTACCTAAATATCGGTATTCATCAACTCTTTCAACAGTTTTTCCATCTATAGTAAGTTTTGGGAACTGGTGGTGGATCTTTACGGAAATCAATAAGCAGTTCTTTTGTTTTTGAAACATTGAGGTCCAGATAATTATACTTGCACCAAGAACAGAACTTTTCTACCTCTTTAAAATAATCCGTATCACAGTTTGACAAATCTTCAAGGGCAGAATCGTCAGAGTACTTGATGACCGGAGTTTTCTCTGTACCTCTGCAATCGTTGGTGTATAAAGTAAAAAGTACAGGGGACAGCACTGTACCCTGAGGGGCACCAGTACAAGTAGATGTTCAGATGAGATTGCAGATTGGAAACGAACTGACTGTGTTCTATTAAGTAAGAAGCTCATGATCCAGAGAATGAGTTTCGGATCTACCTGTAAAGTTAACAGTTCAAGGCCAAGAGATGAGATTGTATTGTGTTAAAAGCGGAGGAGAAGTCAATGAAGAGAACACGAACAAAAGATTTGGAGTTATTCAAATGAAAAAAAGCATTGTGAAGGAGTGTAAGAATGGCATCATCGGTGCCTCTATGGGGTTTATAGGCAAACTGGAGGGGGTCAAGTTGTTGATTTGTAAAGGTAAGGAGATGATGAAGAATAATTTTTTCAAAGCATTTCATTACTATTGAAGTCAGTGCAACAGGACGGTAATCATTTAATGTGGTAGGATTCTTTTTCTTTGGGATGGGGGAGATAGTCGAATTTTTCCAGATGCGAGGAACAGACTCAGATCCATGTATCATCATAGTGTGTAATGTCACAATACTCAGATCCATGTCTTGTTATTGTGTGTCAATTCAGAATAGCTCAGATCCATAGCATCATGGTGCACAACTTAACAAACAATTTATCAGGTGTAAACGCGTACAGTGTAGAGCGCATATATGCTTGTTCGTAGAAAAAAAACAAAAAACAAAAAAAAAACGTGTCAAAGTCACTAACATGTACGTAGACATGCATGTAGCGTACGTGCCTGCACACACACACACACACACACACACACACACACACACACACACACACACACACACACATACACACACACACACACACACACACACACACACACACACACACACACACACACACACACATACACACACACACTCACACACACACACACACACACACACACACACACACACACACACACACACACACACACTCACACACACACACACACACACACACACACACACACACACACACACACACACACACACACACACACACACACACACACACACACACACACACACACACACACACACGCACACATACACACACGCGCGCGCGCGCGCGCGCGCGCGCGTGTTTGCGGTACACATACGCATAAATGTTTGTTTAAAGAGAGAGAGAGAGAGAGAGAGAGAGAGGAGAGAGAGAGAGAGAGAGAGAGAGAGAGAGAGAGAAAATCAACATCAGAAACAGACACTTAGAAACAGACATAGAGTCATAACACACACACACACACACACACACACACACACACACACACACACACACACACACACACACACACACACACACACACACACACACACACACACACACACACACACACACACACACACACACACACACAAGCGCGGGCGTGCGCGATATGCATGCACATATGCACGCATGTTTTGCAGAGAGAGAGAGAGAGAGAGAGAGAGAGAGAGAGAGAGAGAGAGAGAGAGAGAGAGAGAGAGAGAGAGAGAGAGAGAGAGAGAGAGGAGAGAGAGAGAGAGAGAGAGTCTAAAGCAAGCGCACGAAGCACAATGCTATGTTTTGAAAAGAGTCACACACACACACACACACACACACACACACACACACACACACACACACACACACACACACACACACACACACACGCGCACACACACATGCGCGCCGTCACTCTGGCTCCAACCCCCTACAGTCAGACGATCACCAACTCTCAGGAAATCTTCCAGCCCCAAACGCCTGGCTACAGTGCCAATGGTGCGTGCTGTTTTGCTTTCTTTGTGTTCCTCCATTACTCCTAGCGCCCCGACTCTGATCTGCTCACTGCTGCTGGGCCACGCTTGGCGGACTGCGTGCGTTTGAAGGCGTGAGGAATAGCAGGCCTCTGCTGGATGTCTGTGGGGATGTAAAGGTGTGAGGAATAGCAGGCCTCTGCTGGATGTCTGTGGGGATGTGAAAAGGTGTGGGGAGAAATATGAGGCCTCTGCTGGATGTCTGTGGGGATGTAAAGATGTTAGGAATAGCCTCAGGAGAAAATAGCAGGCCTGCTGGTTGTCTGTGAGGATGTAAAGGTGTGAGGAATATCAGGCCTCTTGCTGGTTGTCTGTGGGGATGTAAAGGTGTGAGGAATATCAGGCCTCTGCTGGCTGTCTGTGGGGATGTAAAGATGTGAGCAATATCAGGCCTCTGCTGGTTGTTTGTGGGGATGTAAAGATATGAGATATGTCAGGCCTCTGCTCGTGTGTGTGGGGATGTGAAGGTGTGAGGAATATCAGTCGTCTGCTGGTGTCTGTGGGGATGTAAAGGTGTGAAGAACATCAGGCTCTGCTGCTCGCTGTGGGGCTGTAAAGGTGTGAGGAATATGAGGCATCTGCTGGTTGTGGGGATGTAAAGGTCTGAGGAATATCAGCCTCTGTTGTTGTGTGTGGGGATGTAAAGGTGTGAGAAACATCAGGCCTCTGCTGGTTGTATGTGAGGATGTAAAGGTCTGAGGAATATCAGCCTCTGTTGGTTGTTGGGGGCTGTAAAGGTGTGAGAAACATCAGGCCTCTGCTGGTTGTCTGTGGGGATGTAAAGGTGTGAGGAATATCAGCCTCTGTTGGCTGTGGGGGCTGTGAAGGTGTCAGGAATATCAGGCCTCTGCTCTGCTCTGTATTGGGAATGTAAAGGTCTGAGGAATATCAGGCCTCTGCTGGTGTGGGACTGTAAAGGTGTGAGGAACATCAGGCCTCTGCTGGTTGTCTGTGGGGATGTAAAGGTCTGAGGAATATCAGCCTCTGCTGTTGTGTGGGACTGTAAAGGTGTGAGGAACATCAGGAATATCTGCTGGTTGGTCTC
>JADBJO010010026.1:40000-45000 GCA_016801955.1 Conus betulinus
TTCCTCCAAGTGTTTTTTGTTGTTTTTTGTTGTACTGCTGTCTTTTAATTGGGAAAGTTACGTTGATCTGCGACGCATACTGCTACATGCTCACAGCAAGAACTCGGCGAACTTTGTAGTAACACACACACACACACACACACACACACACACACACACACACACACACACACACACACACACACACACACACACACACTGACGGACACATGTTAACAGCATTTAAGAGGTTAAATAATTGTCCTTCTTGGGAATTCAGAGTAGATTATGAATTATTGGAAACGGAGGTGAGGAACGCAGTCAGAAAGCTGAAAAAGAAATCCCTAGGCAAAGATGGAATCAGAAACGAAATGCTTAAAGCAATATTACCTGAAATTACTCCTCTACTGAAAGACGTGTTTAACTTAATTTTAAAATCAGAAAAATACCCGGACCTCTGGGAAAACAGGAATCATAGTCCCAGTCTATAAGTCAGGCGGCCAATCCAACCCAACAATTACAGAGGCATGACTTTGAATAGTTCGCTGGGAAAAGTGTTTTGCAACAAAATAAATGTAAGGCTAATGAATTATCTTGAGGCAGACCACCTCTTGGCAAAGGAGCAAGCAGGGTTCAGAAAGGAATCACGGGCCACTGATCAAATATTCATATTGTCAAAAATAGTTGATAAGGTACTAAAAGACAGAACTAAAAGGCTTTGCTGCTGTTTTGATGACTTCAGCAATGCATTTGATAATATATGGCTCGAAACTCTACTGATAAAAATGATGCAAGCGGGAATAACTGGTAAATGCTACCAAATGATATAGGACATGTACAACGGGGCTACGGTTTGTACACGAAGCCAGTCTGGTTTCACTAAGGAAATATTGATGATACAAAAAAGGTGTCCTCCAAGGTCATACCCTTAACCTAACATTATTGAACATATTCATAAATGACACTGTCACATGTCTCAGAGACCATGATTCCCCAAGAATTTCCGATCTAGAACAAGTCGAAATTCCGTGTCTTTTGTATGCAGATGGTTTAGCTATCCTCTCGACTTCAAATCAGGGACTTCAACGTGAATTAAACCAGTTACACAACTACTGTTTAGACTGGGAAATAAAAAAAATCAACACAGAGAAAACAAAGCTCATTGTATTCACCAAATCAGGTCCAAAGGTATCACTCTAATTGCGGTGAAAAATCATTAAAACAGTAGATCAAGATAAATATATTGGAGTCATTTTCCATAAAAACGGACATTTTGCAGAAGCCCAAGAACACTTAGCAAGACAGGAGAATGAAGCTGCACATACCTTGAAGAGAACGTTTTATGGTCAAAAGTGTAAATATGAGAACAGTTACAACCCTATTTGACTCGTTAGTCTCTCCCATCTTCACATATGGGTCGGAGGTGTGGCTCCCATCCTCTTACCAATAAAATGATGAAATACGTCAAGAAAAGAAAATGCAACATTTGTTCAAAACCTGTCCTGCAAACAAATTCCCACATGAAACTGCACACATCGAATTATGCAGACAATTATTAAGAGTCCATAGAAAAGCAATGACATTACCGGTTTTGGGCGAACTGGGGAGATTCCCGATTACTTTTAAAGTGATAACCCCAAATTATTGCAATCTGGATACACATATTAGAGTCAGACCAAGACTATTATCAACAACAGATTTATCAGTAAATGATCTCTCAGGACACTGAAGAAAGCAAATGGACGAAGTTTGTACGACAAACCTTGTCAACGATACGATAACACATGTCTGAGAAAATCAGTGTACATTTAGTGTGACTCGCCTGAAGAAGTTTCTAATCAATGCGAAGCTGGAAACGTTTTTATGTTGACTTCTTGAAGAAACGAAAGAAAGCACCCAAGCTCAAATTTTATGCCACAGTTACTACCGAATACAAACAGGCGGCTTATTTGGAGCAACGCACTGACACAGATTGCAGACGAGCACTAATTGGATTACGAAATAAGCGCCCATGGACTTCAAATTGAGAGGGGCCGTTATACCAACACTAACAGAGAAGACAGATTGTGCACGACATGCCACGCTGTTGAGGACGAACTACATTTTATCGATGACTGCAAATTATTTGACCAACAACGCTATGAGCTGATGACATGGATCACAAAAACAGATTTTCCAACACAGACTAACATGACAAAACCCTCGGAGCTCATGTTATTGGACTGCTACCAACTTATGCTTTGCCCAGTATATCCTGTTGTGTTTTTCTCTTCGGACACAGAACATTTAATCAAACTCTGATACACATCATGCCTTTTCTTTCTGCCACTAATATTATGTTGCAAAATGTGACGACTTTGGGATTAGTTTAATTGAATGTCTTAACTTGATCATCTGTACCCCAGAAAACCTCTGTTCTTGTTCTTGTTCTGTGTTCACACACACACACACACACACACACACACACACACACACACACACACACCACACACACACACGCACGCACGCACGCACGCACGCACGCACGCACGCACGCACGCACACACACACACACACACAACACACACACACACACACACACACACAGAGTGGGGATATGTGGGTGTACAGATGAAGTCCACCCTCCTGCCACCTCCTCACTGAAACATGCACATGGCTGTCAAAAAAGCAATCGACTTTTTTTGTACATGAAACTTGTTAATGGAATACGTTTTGACGCAAAGCTTGTGCATTGAACGTAGGGCTGTGTGTGTGTGTGTGTGTGTGTGTGTGTGTGTGTGGTGTGTGTGCGAGAGAGAGAGAGAGAGAGAGAGAGAGAGAGAGAGAGAGAGAGAGAGAGAGAGAGAGAGAGAGAGAGAGAGAGAGACACAGAGAGAGAGAGAGAGAGAGAGAGAGAGAGAGAGAGAGAGAGAGAGAGAGAGAGAGAGAGACACGCAGACTGTCCATTTACATCCACTAGCTTTGGTGAGTTTCTTTACACATATTCCAGCAACCAGGCGTTTGGTGGCTCTGCAGGTATCATGTTCATAACCAGACACAAACACACAGGATGGATTACGACTGTCGTTCAGTTTGACGCCGAAGGTTGACGCCTATCCAGTGGACGTTTTCAAATATATATCAATTGTCAGAGCATTAAGGAAGCTAACATGTAGAAAAAAAAGGCGTTAAGAAAAAACGAAAATTGTCGGATAACAGGAGAATTGGAAACAACATGAAGTGTGTTTTTAGTTCAGCAGCTTCCTGGCGATGTAAGCAGTTTCTCAGCTGCTTTAAAAAAAGGGGGTATTGTCGTGTGAAGCAAGGATCGAACAGGGGCTACAAACTGATATACAGAGGCATACATATAGAGAACCTATATGCATACAAAATACCAGCGCTACAGGTAAAGTCTAGTTTTGCACGGGGACAGAATGTACACAAGTGTCCCAGTTATGAGAAAAGAACTCCTAGTACGAGTGTGGTGTTGGACAGGTTACTCTTGGTATGGGTGTGGTGTGGGACAGGTTACTCTTGGTATGGGTGTGGTGTGGACAGGTTACTCTTGGTATGGGTGTGGTGTGGGACAGGTTACTTGGTATGGGTGGGTGTGGTGTTGGACAGGTTACTCTTGGTATGGGTGTGGTGTTGGACAGGTTACTCTTGGTATGGGTGTGGTGTTGGACAGGTTACTCTTGGTATGGGTGTGGTGTTGGACAGGTTACTCTTGGTATGGGTGTGGTGTGGGACAGGTTACTCTTGGTATGGGTGTGGTGTGGGACAGGTTACTCTTGGTATGGGTGTGGTGTTGGACAGGTTACTCTTGGTATGGGTGTTGGTGTGGGACAGGTTACTCTTTGGTATGGGGTGGTGGTGGTTGGACAGGTTACTCTTGGTATGGGTGGTGGTGTTGGACAGGTTACTCTTGGTATGGGTGTGGTGTTGGACAGGTGACTCTTGGTATGGGTGTGGTGTGGGACAGGTGACTCTTGGTATGAGTGTGGTGTGGGGACAGGTGACTCTTGGTATGGGTGTGGTGTGGGACAGTTACTCTTGGTATGGGTGTGGTGTGGGACAGGTGACTCTTGGTATGGGTGTGGTGTGGGACAGGTGACTCTGGGTATGGGTGTGGTGTGGGACAGGTTACTCTTGGTATGGGTGTGGTGTGGGACAGGCTACTCTTGGTATGGGTGTGGTGTGGGACAGGTGACTCTTGGTATGGGTGTGGGTGTGGGACAGGTTACTCTTGGTATGGGTGTGGTGTGGGACAGGTTACTCTTGGTATGGGTTGTGTGGTGTGGGACAGGTTACTCTTGGTATGGGTGTGGTGTTGGACAGGTTACCCTTGGTATGGGTGTGGTGTTGGACAGGGTACTCTTGGTATGGGTGTGGTGTTGGACAGGTTACCCTTGGTATGGGTATGGTGCGGGACATGTTTACAGCACCCACTCTTGGTATGGGCGTTGTGTGGAACAGGTTACTCTTGGTATGGGTGTGGTGTTGGACAGGTGACTCTTGGTATGGGTGTGTTGTGTGGGACAGGTTACTCTTGGTATGGGGTGTGGTGTGGGACAGGTTACTCTTGGTATGGGTGTGGTGTGGGACAGGTTACTCTTGGTATGGGTGTGGTGTTGGACAGGTTACTCTTGGTATGGGTGTGGTGTTGGACAGGTTACTCTTGGTATGGGTGTGGTGTGTGGGACAGGTTACTCTTGGTATGGGTGTGGTGTGGGACAGGTTACTTGGTATGGGTGTGGTGTGGGACAGGTTTCTCTTGGTATGGGTGTGGTGTGGGACAGGTTACTCTTGGTATGGGTGTGGTGTGTGGACAGGTTACTCTTGGTATGGGGTGTGGTGTGGGACAGGTTACTCTTGGTATGGGTGTGGTGTGGGACAGGTTACTCTTGGTATGGGTGTGGTGTGGGACAGGTTACTCTTGGTATGGGTGTGGTGTGGGACAGGTTACTCTTGGTATGGGTGTGGTGTGGGACAGGTTACTCTTGGTATGGGTGTGGTGTGTGGACAGGTTACTGGTATGGGTG
>JADBJO010010026.1:52500-57500 GCA_016801955.1 Conus betulinus
CCCACCCTTCTCTCTCACTGTGAATTCACGCCCCTTCTCCCCACCCTTCTCTCTCACTGTGAATTCACGCCCCTTTTTTCCCACCCTTCTCTCTCACTGTGACTTCACTCCCCTTTCCTTCTCCCCACCCTTCTCTCTCACTGTGAATTCACGCCCCCTCTCCCCCCCCCTTCTCTCTCACTGTGAATTCACGCCCCTTTTTTCTCCCCACCCTTCTCTCCCCCCCTTTCCCCCCACCCTTCTCTCTTACTGTGAATTCACGCCCCTTTCTTCCCCCCCCTTCTCTCTCACTGTGAATTCACGCCCCTTTCTCCCCACCCTTCTCTCTTACTGTTAATTCACCCCCTTTCTCCCCACCCTTCTCTCTCTTCACTGTGAATTCACTCCCCTTTCTCCCCACCCTTCTCTTACCGTTAATTCACGCCCCTTTCTCCCCACCCTTCTCTCTCACTGTTAATTCACTCCCCTTTCTCCCCACCCTTCTCTCTTTACCGTTAATTCACGTCCCTTTTTTTCTCCCCACCCTTCTCTCTTCACTGTGAATTCACGCCCCTTTCTCCCCACCCTTCTCTCTTACCGTGAATTCACGCCCTTTTTTTTTCTCCCCACCTTCTAATTCACGTCCCTTTCTCCTTCCCCTTCTTTCTTACTGTAATTCACGCTGACATCTTGGCCTGTGTGGTGTGCTTTGTTCTTACGTCGACGTTGGCTCATCAGGCCCCACAGTTTTTTTGTTGTTGTCTGTGCTCTCTCTCTCTCTCTCTCTCTCTCTCTCTCTCTCTCTCTCTCTCTCTCTCTCTCTCTCCTCCGCGCGCGCTCTGTGTGGTCTGTGTGTCCTGTGTGTGGTTGTCGTGTGTGCGCGCGTGTGTGTGTGTGTGTGTGTGTGTGTGTGTGTGTGTGTGTGTGTGATGTTTACCGTTCTCATCTGTATTTTTGTTGCCTCTGTTTATATAAGACCTCAGAGACCTCTGAGAGAGAGAGAGAGAGAGAGAGAGAGAGAGAGAGAGAGAGAGAGAGAGAGAGAGCTGGTGGGAGGCGCACAGATTTGTGCTACGAATAATACTAAAACATGTATGAAGTTAAATTTAGAAACTTCAAATTGCATTGACAAGAATTAGAAGGGGTGTATCTGAAATAGCTCCGAGTTAACATCATTAGCGATGTCACACAGGGCAGGAGCTGATTTCATTTGGGTGGCGCAAAAGGAAGGTGAATTTCACTTTGTTTTCTGCTAAGGGGCATTGAATAATGTGGGAAAAGGAAAAAGAAAATCCTGCGTTTAGAATGTTAAATCATAATACGCCCGCAGCAAATTCCCCTGGACTTTGCTTTTGGTGAACATGAATGTCCTGTGGAAAACGTTGTGGAATATCTAGTCACATCAAATGCTGGAAATTTGTCTCAAGTACAATGCTGGAAGATACATGTATTTAGAAACATGGCCTGTCATGAAATACTAATTGTTCACTGCACACACACACACACCCCCTCCACATCCCTCACTCCCACCACCCATGACGGCTAATAGCCTGTACACGAAGTAAAACGTCCAAAGCAGAGTTTCTGTCCGATGTCCTGGCATGAATAAACCATGGACGTACGGCGGAGGTTAAGTGAAAGTACGTAAGTGGGAGTTGTCCATCCTGTCTAGACACTTGTCGCCCAGAGCTGCTGTTTTGTCAGCTTCCCGTTCGCCTCTCACGAGATTTGCGCGTGATTAGGTCACCATCCCCCCCCCCCCCCCCCCCCCCCCCCTCCCCCTGTCAAAGAAAGGACGACGATTTTTCAACCCTCGCCTTTCTTCTGCCGTGTTTCAATTTCTTTGTTCTATGCTTTCCAAGCCGGCTGGACAGCCCAAATGTTTCAGACAGATTTTCATCGTGGGTTTTTTTTTTTTTTTTCTTTTTCATTCCGCGTCTTTTGCACGCCTCGTCTTCCCCTGATGATGGGAGAATGGGAGTGAGACAATGGATGTCAGTAAACTGAATATACTAAGGTGTCAGTAAAAAGAAGAAGGAATGTCAATATACTAAGGGGTGTCAGTAAAAGAGGAAGGAATGTCAGTACACTAAGGAGTGTCAGTGAAAAGAAGAAGGGATGTCGGTACACTACCGGCGTCAGTAAAAGAAAGGATGTCAGTAAACAAGGGGGTGTCAGTAAAAGAAGGGGTGTCAGTAAACTATGGGCGAACAGTAAAAGAAGAAGGGATGTCAGTAAACCAGGGATGTCAGTAAAAGAAGGGATGCAAGTACACTATGGGCTAACAGTAAAAAAAAAAAAAAAAAAAAAAAAAAAAAAAGAAAGGATGTCAGTAAACTAGGAGATGTCAGGGAAAAAGAAGAAAAAAAGTAAAAATAAAAGACCAAGGAATGTCCCTCCAAGATGGGGGGGTGTCGGTGACCAAGTGATCGGAGTTCAATGTAGGGGCGTTAGTGGTGAGGAAATATCGGTCCAAAAACAAAGATTAGTCTCAAAAAATGAGTCAGTAACGAAGGGATATCAGTCAAAGGGGAGCTGTCAGTCAAAGCAGTGAATTCATTCAAGAATAAATGTCATTAAAAGATAGAATGTCAGTCAAATAAGGGATGTCAGTTAAACCCCGATCTTAGCAAGTGAAAGAAAAGAAAGAAAGAAAGAAAGAAAAGAAAAGAAAAAAAAGAAAGAAAAGAAAGAAAGAAAGAAAGAAAGAAAAAGAAAAGAAAGAAAGAAAGAAAAGAAAAGAAAAAAAGAAAGAAAAAGAAAGAAAGAAAGAAAAGAAAAGAAAAGAAAGAAAGAAAAAAGCGGGGACGTCCTTCAAGAATGGCTGTCATTCCACGTTGTCATCTTGCACCAGGTGGACACTGAACACATGCGGGGGTTATTTGACACGATTTGGAAAATACTTGCAGACAAATGGCCATGACATGATTGGAAAGTACACACAGACAAATGGCCATGGCATGATTGGGAAGTACTTACAGACAAATGGCCATGGCATGATTGGAAAATACTTGCAGACAAATGGCCATGCGCCGATATACAAGCGAGCGTGCGTCCAAGATCTCTCATGTCTCTCTGTCTGTCAGTCTGTCCGTCCGCTTATTTCTCATCTCTCTCTCCACCCCTCCCCACCACCTCCCTCTCCTTCCCCTTCTCTCCAATAGGGAAGCTCAAAATAATAAAATAAATTCAGTTTTGGTCAGCTTTTGTTCTAATAATCAGAAAGACGGTAAAGTGAAGTGGCCAGAGATGAACAGAAAGACGTGACGATGGAGCCAAGTGGCCAGAGATGAACAGAAAGACGTGGCGATGGAGCCAAGTGGCCAGAGATGAACAGAAAGACGTGACGATGGAGCCAAGTGGCCAGAGATGAACAGAAAGACGTGGCGATGGAGCCAAGTGGCCAGAGATGAACAGAAAGACGTGGCGATGGAGCCAAGTGGCCAGAAGATGAACAGAAAAAGACGTGACGATGGAGCCAAGTGGCCAGAGATGAACAGAAAGACGTGGCGATTGAGCCAAGTGGCCAGAGATGAACAGAAAGACCTGGCGATTGAGCAAGTGGCCAGAGATGAACAGAAAGACGTGACGATGGAGCCAAGTGGCCAGAGATGAACAAAAGACGTGACGATGGAGCCAAGTGGCCAGAGATGAACAGAAAGACGTGACGGTGGAGCGAAGTGGCCAGAGATGATGTAAACAGGAAGAGGTCAGCTGCCATGGTCACTGCCTGATCAAACAGAAAACAGACAGAACACTGACAATGTGGTCAGTTTTCCCTGCACTGTGTTCCTCTGGCTTTGTACCACTGTCCTGGGTTCTGGTCTTTCTCCAAGGGCGATTCCTGAAAGTGCCCCTTTGTTATGACGTGGAATTGGAGAGGTTGGGCGGGAGTGAATGGGAGAGGAGGTAAATGGAATGAGATGAGGGAAGGGAGGGAGATGGAGGGGTAGGAGCGGCAGAGAAAGAAGGTGAGGGGAGTGTGGGATTTGTTTTCGTGATGGGGTTGAAGCTATTGCTTGTTTTCTCCCTTGGCCTACCGTCCGTTTGGTCATGTTGGGTCCCTTCCTCTCACAAATCTCCCACACACTCCTACCACACCTCTGTCTGTGTGTCTGTCTGTCTGTGTGTCTGTCTGTCTGTCTATGTTCCAAAACATCTGATCAAAATCAACATGTCCAGTTTACAGAGGTAATCATTAATAAGTACAAATGAACACTGGAAAGACTGCATTTTGATACCTTTAGAATACTTGCCTAACGCGTATTACGCGATCAAAGAGATTTTGGTGAGTTCTTTGAAGCTATTGTAGCGCCTGCCACCACAGTTAAAAGATCGATTATCAGGCTAGATTCATTCCGGAAACCGGTTTGTGTTGAGTCAGGGAGAAATACCAATAAGCAGCACTGTCTGTGTTGAGGTATGAGACAACTATAGCCTAAACAAAAGATGAACAGCACAGTATCCTACCTCCTCTCAGTCCCAGAACTATCCACCCACCTTCCCACAACTCCCCAACACGCTCTCCCACCACTTCACCTCTACTCCCCTCCTCCCTCCCCCCTCAGAGCCCATCCTCCCGCCCCTCCTTCACCTTCATCTTTCCTAGCCCACCTGATCCACTCTCAACAATGATTGTGTATCCCCAGTCGAAGCCAACAGATCGCTGATCGCGGCTGCATCGATTACGATCAATGTGTCTGTCGATCTCGTGGGCCGAGGGTGTTAAAGCACAGGCATGATGTTCAAAGAGTTGTAGCCATCGACACACTCTGGAGAAGGTGAGGGGTGTTAAGCACAGGCCAGGTGTTCAAACGGTTGTTGCCATCGGCACACTCTGGAGAAGGCGAGGGGTGTTAAGCACAGGCATGGTGTTCAAAGAGTTGTAGCCATCGACACACTCTGGAGAAGGTGAGGGGTGTTAAACACAGGCTTGGTGTTCAAACGGTTGTTGCCATCGACACACTCTGGAGAAGGTGAGGGGTGTTTAGCACAGGCCAGATGTTCAAACAGTTGTTGCC
>JADBJO010010026.1:62500-65000 GCA_016801955.1 Conus betulinus
CTTGCTTACATTCGTGCGCTTAGAGTTGATTTGATTAAGATTTTGCGCCTTGCAAATACCATAATTATTATTAGATATTATTTACTGCTATTTCCGCTGCAGCGGCAAAGGCTACTGCTGTTACTACCACTCTTATCACTATTGATATGAGTAGTAGTAGTAGTAGTAGTAGTAGTAGTAGTAGTAGTAGTAGTAGTAGTAGTAGTAGTGTTGTTGTTGTTGTTGTTGTTGTTGTTGTTTTAGTCTGATACAGTGTTACCTGCTTCACAAGGGGAAAAAAATGTTTTTTTTTTTTTTTTTTTTTTTTTTTTTTTTACAGATATGACGTAACCAGTGACGTAAAATATTTTATGATGTACGTCGTGGCCCAAGTGTGTTTTTGAATGCCTGTGTACAAACATTGCTGTTCCATCTTGACAGGGGTCTGCTATTTCCCCAGTGTTTCGCCCCTCTGGCAGTTGCTGATGTTAGTGATGATGAAGGTGTTATAACTGTTGTTTTCTGCTGCTCTTGTTGTCGTCTACGTCACCATCGAAACTATTCTTGTTGTTCTCCAGTGCGCGTTGTAAAAGCTCTCTCTCTCTCTCTCTCTCTCTCTCTCTCTCTCTCTCTCTCTCTCTCTCTCTCTCTCTCTCTCTCTCTCTCCCTCTCTCTCTCTCTCCTAGAGAGAGAACAAATCTTTTCAACGAGCGGGAAAAGGAATAAGCACAAGCTGACATTTTGTTTTTAACATCCGGCCCTCGTTAGAGGGAATTATGAAAACAAAATACAACAACAAAACATGTATGCAGAGAGAGAGAGAGAGAGAGAGAGAGAGAGAGAGAGAGAGAGAGAGAGAGAGAGAGAGAGAGTTGTGACGTTTCCCAACCACTTCTCATTCTTTGCTTTCAGCATCAGGGTTTTTCCTCCTTACTTTGTTCTCTTTCTTCATTCCTTGCCGACTAACGTCTTTCTTATCCCCTTTTTTTTCCCCTTTTGCATGGAGTACACTCCCCTGGTCCTGTCAGTGGCGGAGCTGGCGGTCAGAAAGCGAAATGAAGAGAGCGCGCAGTCCCTTGAGAGATGGCTATTTTGGACCCTGCCGTTCAGCCTCTAGTCTGCTGAGCTGTTCTGAGGGGAGGGGGCGAGAGGGGGAGAGGAGGTGGGAGAAGGGAAAGGAGGATGGAGAGGGGGGGGGGGGGGGGGATAGGGATAGGGACGATGTAGCAGTGGGTATTGGGCAATACCAGTCTCGCTCCCAATACCCTTGCGCTTGCGCGAATGACTTTTGTTCTTTCGTTCTTTGGTGGATTGAACTTTTTTGTAAAGGTCTGTCTGTTTTTACCTTCCTCTTATTTCTCTGCTTTTTTTTTTTTTTTTTTTTTTTTTTTTTTTTTCTCTCTCTCTCTCTCTCTCTCTCTCTCTCTCTCTCTCTCTCTCTCTCTCTCTCTCTCTCTCTCTCTCTCTCTCTCTCTCTCTCTCGTGGGTAACAAGAGTGAGAATACGGTTCTTTCTTTGATCCTTCGTTTCTTTCTGTCTTTCTCTCTCTCTTTCTTTCTTTCTTTCTTTTTTCTTTCTTTTTTTTTTTTTTTTTTTTTGTTGTTGATATGGTTTGACATATGCATGAGCCATCAGGGTGTTCAAAGTATCACAGCATTCCTAAAATACTTCCAGGAAAGAATCGTTGACTGCAGGCGGCTAATCTGATATGTACTTAGACTTTCAGAGTACATTGCTACTTCAAACGGATAACACATTTGTCCGTGGACAGTGCCTTCAGTTTTGATGGTGGTGTTATACTTAGCCATCAGTGTAGTCTTCTTGCTGCGCGTGATCATGCCACAGCAATCTTGACCAGTTCTTCCTCACTGCCTGCCCGTCCATCGGCACCATCGACACATGGACAATTGGAGATGTCCAGTGATGACTGTGCTGGCATCATTTTTTAAAGGAATCCGACAGGATAGTTCCAGGAACATCTTGAACAGCATGGCAGACAGAAGGCAGCCCCAGCAAAACCCAGACGCAGTATGGAACCATTCCCCAATGGAACCCTGCAGACAGAAGGCAGCCCCAGCAAAACCCAGACACACAGTATGGAACAATTACCCAATGGGACACTGCAGATAGAAGACAGCCCCAGTAAAGTCCAGCTACCATATGGAACCATTCCCCAATGGAACCCTGCAGACAGAAGGCAGCCCCAGCAAAACCCAGACACAGTATGGAAACATTCCCCTATGGATTCCTGCAGATAGAAGGCAGCCCTAGCAAAGCCCAGCTACAATATGGAACCATTCCCCAATAGGACCCAGCAGATAGAAGGCAGCCCCAACACAGTGCAGCTACAGTATGGAACCATTCCCCCAATAGGACCCAGCAGATAGAGAAGCAGCCCCAACAAAGTGCAGCTACAATATGGAACCATTCCCCAATAGGACCCAGCAGATAGAAGGCAGCCCCAACACAGTGCAGCTACAGTATGGAATCATTCCCCTATGGCATCCTGCATGAGCAGCAC
>JADBJO010010026.1:72500-76967 GCA_016801955.1 Conus betulinus
ACAAAGAAAGGCGAAGCGAATGGACTAAGACAGTGAATAAAAGGTGATTATAAAAGGAGTAGGAGGGGAGAGAGGAGGGCCGAGAGAGAGAGAGAGAGAGAAGAGAGAGAGAGAGAGAGAGAGAGAGAGAGAGAGAGAGAGAGGACAGAGACAGAGAGAGACAGAGAGAGACAGAGAGAGACAGAGAGAGAAAGGGTTTGATGGCGGAAGCAGAGAGATTCTTTTCTCAGATACAGTGAGACAGCGGAGATGTATAATGAAAGGGACAGAAAGGTAGTACCATCACAACATTTAAACAATGCAGGTATTGAAGAATTACACACAGTAACGACAGTCTGCAACAGTCTCTCTCTCTCCTCTCTCTCATCTCTCACTCGTCTCTCTCTCTCTCTCTCTCTCTCTCTCTCTCTCTCTCTCTCTCTCTCCACACACACACACACACACACACACACACACACACACACACACACACACACACACACCACACACACACCACGCGCACACACACACACACACACACACACACACACACACACACACACACACACACACACACACACAAACAAGTTACACACATACACACACACGCCTCCAGAACTCAATTTCCAGCGTTGCCGCCTACTCACTGTGTCAGAACAACAGAAATAAATCTCGGGGACCTGAAAGAGAATCTGGTTTGCGAAGGGACACAAAAGCTGCTAAATAATTCACTTTCCCTCGCCCCTTTAAAACCCGCCCGGAGACACAGTCGTTTCATTGCTCCCTGGCTAGCGCCTCTGGTCGGCCTGCTAGGCACGCCAGTGGCCGCTATGTAGTCGCCCACAACCGCTGCAGCTGAGATACTACGTTTGGGATCAGGGATTGTCGCCCTTGTTACTCTTCACGTGTGCGGAGAAAAACAGTCATATCCAGACACGAGAGATCGTTTGTTTTTGTTGTTGTTGTTGTTTGTTTTTCCTTCTTGAATGTTCAAGTATAATCATGCTTCTCTTTAGCTTGTTCAGGAAGTTTTAAAGGAAAGCAATCCTGACTGGAAAGAAAAAAGTTAAAGAAAAAAAATCATAAAAGATTTTCTTGTCGAATGTAGAGTTTCAAAGTGAGGAACTGCAAGAAACTGGACAGAAATATTGCCATCTCACCGAACGAAGGAGACAAACACATAACAACACAAAAACGTCACTTTTTTTTCGACCTCTTTGGTCTTCTTCAAGCAAGACAAACAACACTCAAGACAATGAAGACGAAAAAAGAACAACAACCACTTTATCTTCTCAAATTGTTGCATAGATGTTTTGTTTTCTTCTTCCTTCTTTATTGATGTCTTTCAAAAAAAAAAAAAAAAAACTGTCGGAAAAGTAGAAAGATTACAATCTGGAGAAGTTTCTATTTTCAGCAGCACACCAGCAACCGACCCAAACTCCAAGCAAAGAACTCTCTTTGCTCCCAGTCCCACCAGCCATTGTTCTGAAGTAAACGGGGCACTAAGAAAAAGGAAAACGGTGTTGATATGGAATATAAAGAAAGATGTGAAGAGGGGAGAGGGGGGAGGAAAGGGAGTGGGTGAGATGATTGGGGGAGGGGGGGGGGAGCTTGGACGAGGATAGACCACACATTACTACTGAAAAACACTGGTACTTTACAAATTCTCTGATAACGCCCTTTTACTAATAAAATCGTTTCTTACTGACCGTCAGCATACAGTCTTCTTACGTAACAAGCAGTCCCGAGCTTTTCGCGGATGACACGTCTGTTCATTCTAACACTCTAACCTCCATCAGTTATCCGTTAAAATGCAAGAGAATGTTGACCAATTAGTTAATTGGACTAAGCTCAATCACATGTCTTTAAATGAAAAGAAAACTAAGTATATGATTATAACGTCGCGGCAAAAAAGACAAAACATAACTTCTGTAATGCCCTCTATATATATAGGTGTAAACCAGCTTGAAGAAGTCAGTACCCATAAAGTTCTGGGAGTCACCTTAGATCATAATCTCACCTGGGCACCCCATATTACTTGCTTAAGCAAACGCGTGTCACAAAAAGTATTCCAGCTGACAAAAATAAAAATTTTTCTTGATATAAACGCACGTAAGCACTTTTACCATGCATATATTCAATCATTTATTGTTATGCCTCTACTCTTTATGATTCGTGTAGTGCTAATTCACTGAAACCTCTAGCCAGTGTTAATAAACGAGCCCTCAAGGCTATACTTCTAAAATCATCTTCATTAACCCCTCAAGACTATATCAAACTAAACATTCTTCCTTTGTCACTCAAACTTCAATACAACAAAGCAATAATGATGTACAGAATTATGAACGGTTACGCACCTCCTACTCTAACCGCTAAATTTCCTCTCAATCAGTCACGTTACACTAATAATATACTTATCCGTCGACCAAGAACTGATCTTTTCAAAACTAGTCTTATCTACTCCGGCGGAACACTTTGGAATTCCCTACCAATAAACATTAAAGAAAAGGGGAGCATTAATTCTTTTAAGACAGCCTATACAAACCAATTATCTAAAAGTATATACTTGTATTCGTCTATGCCTTAATTACTTTTATGAATATGTGTGTGTGTGCGTGTAAAAGTGGAGGGGGTAAACGGCACTATGTTTACCATACATCGATGCCTCCCTCCATAACTTCCCTGCTTCACTTACGCCCCCCCCTCCATTTTCCCCATCCCAATTCCTCCCTTTATTTTCCCTTCCCTTTCCCCCCCCCTTATTTTCCCCCCCCCCTTTTCCCCTCTCCCCCCCCCCCCCCTCCCTTTCCCCCCCCCCCCCTCATATTTTGTCAATGATATTGACCCCAGTTGTAGCGACATTATTAATTATTATTGTTATTCTGTCATATTTGTCAATTATTGACTTGTGTCAATGATAATTGTGGTTTTGTTGTGTATTTGTGTGTGTGTGTGTGTGTGTGTGTGTGGTGTGTTGTGTGTGTGTGTGTGTGTGTGTGTGTGTGTGTGTGTGTGTGTGTGTCCCCAGGACTGGGTGGAAAAAAGTATTTATATACTTATCCTATTATCCTGGTAAAATAAAAATTTCGTTTCGTTCGTTTCGTTTGTGCGTGCGTGCGTGTGTGAGTGCGTGCGTGCGTGTGAGCGTGTGTGTGGTGTGTGTGTGTGTGTGTGTGTGTGTGTGTGTGTGTGTGTGTGTGTGTGTGTGTGTGTGGTGTGTGTGTGTGTGTGTGTGTGTGAATATATGAGTCATTGTATACATATTCAACTCTTGTGTGCAGTCTCCTTTCACAAGCAGATTTTTGCGACGTTGTTCTCTGATTTTTAGATTGGCGCAATGTGTTTTAACGCACAACTCTGAGCTGACGACAATACGACTCAACCTGTTGAAGCCGTTTCAAATTTCCCTCTTGATCTTAATGATCGGGACTGAATTAGCTGGCGGCGTTACTGCGCGCGCGCGAGCGCGCGCGCGCGTGTGTGTGTGTGTGTATGCGTGGCGTGCGTGTGTGTTGTGTGGGGGTGGTGCGTGTCGTTGCGTGCGTGCGTGCGCGCGCGCGCGCGCGCGCGCGCGCGCGCGCGTGTGTGTGTGTGTGTGTTGGTGTGTTGTGTGTGGGTGCGCGCGTGCGTTGTGTGCGATCTATTTGTGCAAAGATCTATTTATCCGTCCAGACAAAGAGAAAGAAATTCGTATAAACGAGAGAGAGAAAGAGAGAGAGAGGAGGGGGGGGAGGGGGGAATGGGCAGGGAGGGAGACAGAGAGATGAGAGATAGATAGACAGACGGACAGATAAATAGACAGAAAGATGAGAGAGAAGGCCAAACAGTGGAAGAGAGATAATGAGGAGAGATAGATAGATAGATAGATAGGTAGATAGATAGATAGATAGATAGATAGATCCTAGATATAGATAGATAGATAGACAGATACAAGAGAGAGAGAGAGAGTGCGGAGAGAGAGAGAGAGACAGACAGACAGACAGACAGAAACAGACAACACAGACAACTAACAGACAGAAAGAAAAAAAAACAGAGAGACGTAGATTAGATTCAGTGTATTATTCATGTATAGCCATTGCCTCAGAGAGAAAAAGAGAGTGAGAGAGAGAGCAGACAGACAGAGCCAGAGACAGACAGACAGACAGACAGAAAGACAGTGAAATGGAGAGACACAGATCTGCAGAGAGTGGGAGAGAACATGAGACAGACAGACAGACGTAAATTCAGTTTCAGATGTTTTTATTCATGTATAGACCATTGCCCCAGAGAGAGAGAGAGAGAGAGAGAGAGCAGAGCAGGAGAGGAGGAATGAGGAGGAGAGCGAGAGAGAGAGAGAGAGCGAGAGAGAGAGAGAGAGAGAGATTAGATAGTCATAGAGAGAGTTGTGTTCAGACTGTCGTTCCTGTGTGCGTGTCGATTCTTCAATACCTGTATTGTTTAAATGTGATGATTCTATTAAAATGTTTTGATGATTCTAACCTCTTCCTG
>JADBJO010010027.1:0-7500 GCA_016801955.1 Conus betulinus
TTAAGCGCGAGTGTTTGTTCACGCCAGTGTGTGTGTGAGTGTGGATGTGTTTGTGTGTGGTGTGTGTGTGTGTGTGTGTGTGTTGTGTGTATGTGTGTGTGTGTGTGTGTGTGTGTGTGTACGTGTGGGTTGGGTGGCTGGGAGGTTCTCTTTTCTCTCTGTTGTCTCTCTGTCTCTGTCTCTGTCTCTGTCTCTCTCTCTCTCTCTCTCTCTCTCTCTCTCTCTATCTCTCTCTCCGACAACATCGGCAACCGACGACGACTGTGTAGACTGTACATGATCAGTCGCTTTGGGGTTTATTGCGTTAGTATGATAGAAATAATACCAACGGCAAAATAAGGAAAGGAGAAAAGTGTTACTGTGTTTGGAAAATAAAGCCGACGAGTACACGGTGTGTGTGTGTGTGTGTGTGTGTGTGTGTGTGTGTGTGTGTGTGTGAGCGAGCGCGCGCGCATACTGTTGCTTGTGTGTGTGGTGTGTGTGTGTGTGTGTGGGGGGGGGGGGGGGGGGTGCGCTGTTGCCAGTCGCATCCCGTGCCCATGATCGTGCTTGCGTACACAATGCCCGTACTTAATATAATCCTCCTCTCTCTCTCTCTCTCTCTCTCTCTCTCTCTCTCTCTCTCTCTCTCTCTCTCCTCTCTCCCTCTCCTCTCTCTCACCTTTTCCCAGCCTTTGGCACCTGCCGGTGTGGACAAACGTCACCATTGTGTTGACCCTTTCAGTGAAGGGAGAGGGATTTACATCCCATCACCGCAGCTTTTCGGGTCCCGTTGTCCACACCTGTTTCCCTCTGGGCCAGAGTCTCCAGCTCCAGGCTCATCTCTGTAATAACGGTTTTCAAACAGTACTGTTATATGGCATCGTCCTGGGGGAGAGAGAGCGAGAGGGTGAGAGAGAGAGGAGGGAGAGGAGAGAGACAGGGAGAGGGGGAGGAGGAGAGAGGGGGGGGGGGGAGGAGAGAGAGAGGACAGGGAGAGGGGGGGAGGAGAGAGGGGGGAGAGAGAGAGAGAGAGAGAGAAAGAGAGGTGCGGCGTTTGTATCACACGGTTTCAGTGTGCATGTTAGACGGTTCAGAACTTGCCATTGGGTTACATTGTTTCAGTTCTCACTTGTGACATGGCTCCCGGCGAAGGGTTGGTTTTTTTTTGTTTTTCTTTAATGACCTCTTTCTGTACCTATCTACGTTTTGCGTGCTGTTCATGTTCCGCCGTAACATGTTTCCAAAACCCACACTTGGAAAGTTGGTTTCAAAGGGAGATGACTGTGTCTCTCTGTGTGTCTACGCGCACGCATGTAGAGGTTACAGGTGCCCTTGTTTCACCGCACTGATTTACTGTTAAAACGGCTCCCGCCATGTACCTTATGACACACTTTTGAACCAGTTCCCGTGACCAGATGTTCCAAACACAGCGTCAGTATCAGGTCATTGGGCATTGGCTCATAGCTCCTCGCGTTACTGGGTTCTGTAGAAAAGAGGAAGGGAAAACATCAGCCGACTTGTCAGCAGATAAACTGACAGGCCCCGAGCGTCGTGAACATGGAGAAGAAAACATCTGTCCAGCTGTCTTCTTTTCCAAAGGCGCGCATTTCAGTTTCCGAGGGGGGTATAAAGCAGACAGAACCAGCAGACGTTGTTAACCACAAACACTGGCATACTACAGAACTGCTCCGTTGTATGGTGATATTGCTGTGTTTGCTGTGCATATGTGTGCGCGCGCTTGCATGTGTGTGTGTGTGTGTGTGTGTGTGTGTGTGTGTGTGTGTGTGTGTGTGTGTGGTGTATGCATTATGACGCGCTCGCGCATACGTCTGTTCGCTAGTGTGAGGCGAGTCCAGCATTGCTGTTAACAACGCCTTTGTATTCATCGACCGCGCACTGTGTGCAGGTATGCTTATTCACCGCCGTTTCCCACGTTTTATTATCAGGACATGAACTGTGTCTTGTTTGATATTCGTCATTCATGGCTGAATAGATCGTTGAAATGAGTGTTTGCGTGCCTGACACCATTATTACCTATTCATCCGGTTTAAACCATCGTGTATGTAACACTATCATCTTTTCATCCGCTTGAAACCTACACCATCTCTCAATGTCGACAAGAGGAGGGAAAGGGGGGGAACAGAATACAGAAAGAAGTACCAGAACGATGGGACAGGTGGGAAAAACAAACCCACACACTCACCGTTTGATCTGACAAAGGAGCGTTTAGCTGGGGAAGAAAAGCCGAAAGCGAGAGCACCCCGGCCTTGGTGTCGTTGTGGGAAAGGATTCGTCGTCGGCTTCTACAGTTACCCCCACAGTCTGTCGTGAAGAGGAAACAACTCGTCGCCCCACATTGTTGTGTTCTCTGGGTTTACCTGGGGGTTGTTCCACACCTCCTCTGGCCCAGGCATAGTAGGACCCAGTACCCTTTGCCGCTCAAGATTCTCCACTCACACCTCCACACACACACACACACACACACACACACACACACACACACACACACACAACACACACTCACTCACACACACACACCACACACACACACACACACACTCACACACACAACACACACACACACACACACACACACACACACAACACACACACACACACACACACACCACACACACACACACACACACACACACACACACACACACAATTACACACACACACACACACACACACACTCACACACCACACACACACACACACAACACACACACACACACACACTTTCCTCCTTGTCTACCTGCTCAATGCCACCCACCTCCCGTCCTTTCCGCCTTCAGTCGTCAGGATGAAAGTCCCTGGCATAACGATGGTTTTGTTTCCTTTGGTTTCTGACGTCTTCGTTTGGAACATTGTTGTCTGTTGCTGCTCCTTCTTGCTTGGACTTGTCCCCCTTTCTCCTTCTGTCACCTTCTTCCTTCTTATTCTCCTCCTCCACATCCTCCTCCTCCCCGACCTCCTTCTCCTCCCTCCTCCACCTCCTTCTCCTCCTGGCTCCTCCTCCTCCTCCTTGTTCTCCTTCGTTATCGTCTCATTTGGTTTAAATAACTTTTATTTAAGAAACAAGTAAGCAGAATACCTTCCTAATTGTCATGACAAATGAGCAACAATAAACCCTAGGTTTATTCTGTGCTCAAATATATATTTATAATACATTGACGGTTAAATACATTCACAATGTACTAAGCATTTCACCTCGTGCTTGGGATTTTTTTAGGGAACATTATTAAAAAAAAAAAAAGGGGGGGGGGGGGGGGGAAATCATCTTATTATCCTCCTCCTTCTCTTCTTTTCTTTCTTCGTTTGTCCTCTTTCCCCTGTCTCCTCCTTCTCTCCCACCTTTTTGGTCCTCCTTCCTTCCTCCTCTTCTCCTGTCCTCCTCCTCCTCCTCCTCCTCCTCCTCTAAGACCCCTCACCTCTACGTCTCCCTTCTTAAGTAAGGCTAGTTCATTGAATTGGAAACGAGAATTGTTTTTTTTTTTCTTTTAGCTCCCCATCCCCACCCTCACCCTGAGTGCCCGGGAAGAAAAGTGTCTGCACCTAGGAGTGAACCAGGGGCCTGTCAATCTTCAGTTTCACGCTGTCCCAAGCTGAGCTGCTGAGGCTGACGGTAAGCACAATGTTTCTTATCTTTGTGAACGCCCAACGGCAAGGGGTGTTTGACTCGCTCCCAGTCCCGACATCGCTTCGCGTCGTCATATACCTGGCCCGCATTAAAAACGCGACTTGCTTGCGCAAAATGATTCGCTGTTGATCTGCCCGGTATGCTGATGATCCACCATGCCAAATTTGGAGAAAAAAAAAAGATGGAAGAAAAAACCTGTGGGATTTGTACAAGGAGCGACAAAGCCTTCTCAGAGACACACAGTGACGATGCATTTCATAATAATGCTTGATCAGCCGTTCCCTATGCTTTACCCACCGCCATCCATCCCCACCCCGTTCCCCTTCCTCCCTTCCTGAACCCCCCCCCCACCACCACCACCACCACCACACCACCACCACCACCACCACCACCACCACGCCACGCCAACCACCTTTTCTGTTTCCCCCATGTAACCCTCACTCTTCTCTCCTTGCCCCTCCTTCTTCCGCCCCCCCCCCCCCCCCCCCCCCCCCCCCCCCCCACCCACCCCCCCCTCTCCCCCTTCCCCCATGTCCCATTGAAGTGAAAGGCTCCTGACCTGCCCAGTATGCTAACGAGTCGTCTTTCCAAATTTGGAGAAAATCGGACAACATGGGGATTGTACAAGGACCACTAAGGTTGGGCAGACAGACAGACAGATCGACAAAACATGCTTCACGTATTATATTACATATGCATGAAAGCCGCTTCAGACAGACAGACAGACAGACAGACAAAACACGTTTTTACATGTTATATTACATATGCATGAAACCCGCTTCAGACAGACAGACAGTCAGACAGACAAAAAAACACGCTTTACATATTATATTACATATGCATGAAAACCGCTTCAGACAGACAGACAGACAGACAGACAAAACACGCTTTACATATATTATTACATATGCATGAAACCCGCTTGAGACAGACAGACAGACAGACAGACAAAACACGCTTTACATATTATATTACATATGCAGAAAGCCGCTTCAGACAGACAGACAGACAACAAAACACGCTTTACATATATTATTACATATGCATGAAACCCGCTTCAGACAGACAGACAGACAGACAGACAAAACACGCTTTACATATTATATTACATATGCATGAAAGCCGCTTGAGACAGACAGACAGACAAAACACGCTTTACATATTATATTACATATGCATGAAAGCCGCTTCAGACAGACAGACAGACAGACAAACACGCTTTACATATATTATTACATATGCATGAAACCCGCTTGAGACAGACAGACAGACAAAACACGCTTTACATATTATATTACATATGCATAAAGCCGCTTGAGACAGACAGACAGACAGACAAAACACGCTTTACATATTATATTACATATGCATGAAACCCGCTTGAGACAGACAGACACAGACAAAACACGCTTTACATATTATATTACATATGCATGAAAGCCGCTTGAGACAGACAGACAGACAGACAGACAAAACACGCTTTACATATTATATTACATATGCATGAAAACCCGCTTGAGACAGACAGACAAAACACGCTTTACATATTATATTACATATGCATGAAAACCGCTTGAGACAGACAGACAGACAGACAGACAAAACACGCTTTACATATTATATTACATATGCATGAAACCCGCTTGAGACAGACAGACAGACAGACAAAACACGCTTTACATATATTATTACATATGCATGAAACCCGCTTCAGACAGACAGACAGACAGACAAAAAACACGCTTTACATATTATATTACATATGCATGAAAGCCGCTTGAGACAGACAGACAGACAGACAAAAAAACACGCTTTACATATATTATTACATTTGCATGAAACCCGCTTGAGACAGACAGACAGACAAAACACGCTTTACATATATTATTACATATGCGTGGAAACCCGCTTGAGACAGACAGACAGACAAAACACGCTTTACATATTATATTACATATGCATGAAAGCCGCGTGCACTGGCCTTGTTGCAGAGGGCGTGAGGTGAAAGTGCTCTGTGCAGTCATTGGCTTTCTGTTGGTTGAATTATGTATGAGTGCAAGTCTGAGTAGATGTGCGTGCGGGTTAGACGAGTAGACTCACAAATGTGTATATAGACAAACATATAAATCTTGAGAGCTGAATTTTGACACTGGGTGTTTCAATGTTTATTATGTTTACGTTCGGTTATATTGCTTTCGGTGTGATTTGGTTGAATGCACACGAGAGAGAGACAGAGACAGAGATAGGGAGAGAGAGAGAGAGGGGGGGGGGGGGGGGGGGGGGGGGGGGGGGGAGTTTACTCTGTGTTCATATGTGCCGGCACTGCCTTTTTATGTCATTAGTTATACTCAGCACTCTGTCTCTGTCTGTCTGTCTCTCTGACTGTCTCTCTCTCTGTCTCTGTCTCTCTCTGTCTCTCTCTCTCTCTCTCTCTCTCTCTCTCTCTCTCTCTCTCTCTTCTGTCTCTCTCTCTCTCTCTCCTCTCTCTCTCTCTCTCTCTCTCTCTCTCTCTCAGTCGAATAAAAATGACACTCGATGGACGGTATCCGCTCCCTTCCCTATTGCCCCTCACCCCCTCCCCCCCCCCCCCCCCCCCCCCCACACCCACACACACACACCATCCCATCAACCCCACTCCCACCCATTTCAACCACATGGAAAGTCAATCGTCTGCTCCATAACAGCATAGAGTGGTCTCACTCCCCCCCCCCCCCCCCCCCATGCCCATGTCCCCAGAGAAAATTGCTTTTGGCATGACCTTTACGGTTGTGTCTGTTTTGTCTGTGGTGTGACCTCTGTGGTGTGACCTCTGTGGTGTGACCTCTGTGCCCGTCCTTGTGTCGGAGTTCTGCCGGCCCCGATGTGGCGAGAGTTCATCAGTTGGCTGTTCAGCTGCCTTGTTTGCTGTGTGTGGCGTGGTTTGGGTGGGATGCAGACCGATGGCATGGACCGCTCGGTTCTCCACTCCAGGGGCTTGTTTAGGCGTCAGACTGTCTTTGTGTGTGTGTGTGTGTGTGCGTGTGTGTGTGTGTGTGTGTGTGTGTGTGTGTGTGTGTGTGTGTGTGTGTGGGTGTGTGTGTGTGTGTGTGTGTGTGTGTGTGCGCGCGCGTATGCGCATGTATGTATGTGTGTGCGTGTGTGTGTGTGTGTGCTCATGTGTGCGTGTGTGTGTGTGTGTTTCGTGTGTGTGTGTGTGTGTGTGTGTGTGTGTATGTGTGTGTGTGTGTTCGGATGTGTATGTGTTCGTGTGTGTGTGTGTGTGCGTCTGTGTACGTGTCGTGTACGTGTGTGTGTCAGTGTTCGCGCGCACGAGGGGGAGGAGAAGGGGGAATGTAGATGAGGGATAGAGAGTGGACAGGGAAGAAGGATGGATTATTGGGGGGAGATGAGGAGGGAGGGGAGATGGATGCAGATTGACGTTTTGTATCTTCAACGGAGAGTGGTATATTTTTAATTGCTGGCCTTTCTTGGTGGCTCTCATGGTAAACTATCCGGAAGGACATACTACCAGCCTCGAGTTTCCTGTGGTTTGTTTAACTGTTTAGCTGTTATGTGAATTGCTGTTGGTAATTATGCAAAAACGTGGTGTTTTTTTTGTGTGTATGTCCGAGGGGGGGGGGGGGGGGGGGTGTGTGAGTGGGTGTGTGTTTGTGTGTGTGTGCGTGTGTGTGTGTGTGTGTGTGTGTGTGTGTGTGTGTGTGTGTGTGTGTGTTTTGATGACCGGACTTTCTTGTTTGTGTCTTGGTGGTTACAGTCCTGAAATGGGCCTATGCGATCGGCTGGGGTAGTAGTTTAAACCGACATTGTCGTTTGTCACGCTCCTTTGATAGTCTGTCGGCCAACCCAGTCTGCCACAGTGCCAAGCTGGACAAATT
>JADBJO010010027.1:21143-23643 GCA_016801955.1 Conus betulinus
CCAGTGTTCTATCAATAAAGCAAGATACTCAAACTGTGCAACGCCATGATTTTTCTTTTAAGAAAACAGAAACTGTGAAATATCTTTGAATGAAACAAGATAAGTAACCTGTATCATATCATTGATTTTTTTTTTTTTTGCACAGATATACACTATCAGAATACTGTACAAAAGTATGTAAACTATGCAATGTAAAAGAGGTCAAACACGATTCACGAAGTGGGCTGTACGGTAGATTTAAACAAATACACAAATGGCGCAGTAACATAGAGTAATAATTTTTAAAAACTCAAACAGTACGATAGAATTAAAACAAGAGATGAAGGCGGATAAAAACGTTCCGCGGGACGAAGAACAGCCGGCCGTGCAGATACCCGACTGTACAGGTACCCGGTACCCGTCATGACGTCGCTGGGACCTGCGTCCTGAGACCTGTGAACAGTGTGTGTCATATAACTCGTTCCTATCCCAGTATCAGCAACCTTGTAATTTCTGTACGATATATTAACATTAGTTGTATATGGGCGAGTATCTGGTTCTCTTTAGTGTCGATAAACAGCGTTGTTTTAATCCCGGTCTTCAGTCGTGACAAGCTCCTAGCGTAACATTATCAGTCTCCAAAATCCCCCGAATCGGAGTGTGGCTGCCCACGTGGCGGGGTAATCAAGAACGGTCACACACGTCATGTTCTCATCCCCATCTGATGCATTTGTACCATAGTGTTCAAGTGCTTCGGCTGTTTAGATGATCCCTGGAGTGTTTAGCCAGGTACGACAGCAACAACAACAACATCACGGTATCAGTATCAGCTACTTCTGTACCATATCTCCACATCAGTTTTTTCTCTGCCAGTGCCAGCCAACCGTTTTTTTTTCTCTCTCTACCAAAACAGTTGATCAAGTGCAATATCACCAAACCAGTTATTTGTGTCACTGTATCATGAAATCATTTATATAGCGGTGTCATCATTCCAATTGTTGATGTAGCAATATCACTAAACTTGTTACTTTTTTTTTAATAACTATCACCAGACCAATAACAACTATCACCGAACCACTCATTTATTTAGCAGTATTACCAAATCAGGCGTTCATGGAGCTGTACCGCTAACGGTTTTTTTCTATGTATAAGTATCAAAAACGAACCAGGTTTGAATGTAGCAATATCATCGAACAGTTACTCATACAGCAGTATATATCACCAAACCAGTTATTCATATAGCAGTATATATCATCAAACCAGTTAGTAATATGGCTAGTGTACCTCATCAAACCAGTAAGTCATACAGCAGAGTATCTCACCAAACCAGTTAGTCATATAGCAGTGTACCATCACCAAACCAGTAAGTCATACAGCAGAGTATCTCACCAAATCAGTTAGTCATATAGCTAGTGTACCTCACCAAACCAGTAACAAGTCAAATCATGTAGCAGTACATGATTATGCATGCAGCGGTATTATATTTACCGAACCAGATACACAGCAGTATCGTCTCTCCAGCTGTATTTCAGACATTCGTGGAGCATCCTTCCAACCCGGCTTAGCGTTTTGCCGCTGGATATTTTCTCTTTCTGCAGGCAGACTTTGTTTCTTTGTTCACAACCCAACGTAAAGGTGAAACGGGGAAAAAGGGGGTTGGTCGGGGATGAAGGCGAGTGTGGTAGAGGATGGTGTGTGTGTGTGTGTTGTGTGTGTGTGTGAATGTCGGGGTGGGCGGAAAAAGAAGGAAGGAAAAACACGTTCAGTGTCGCCCAGAGCCGGTGAGTTGTGTGCTCTCTCTCTCTCTCTCTCTCTCTCTCTCTCCTCTCTCTCCTCTCTCTCCTCTCTCCTCTCTCTCTCTCTCTCTCTGTACTGAAGGTGAGGCTGGTGCCACACACCCTCGGCGTTCGTTGGGATACTTATTGATCACAATTAATGACGAGAGAACAGCTGGTTTGAATGTCTTTGTGCTCTGCAAGAGAGTGTGCAAGGATGGTAATAGTCTGTATGTCTGTCTGTCTCTGTGTCTGCTGTCTGCTGTCTCTGTCTCTGTCCTCCCTCCCTCTGTCTCCCCTTTCGTCCTCCCTCCCTCCCTCCCTCTCTCTCTGTCTCTCTCTCTCTCCTCTCCCTCTCCCTCATCCTCCTCTCCTCTCTAAAAAAAACAAAAACATCTCTCTCTCCGGGCAAAAAAAAAAATTCTCTCTCACTCTCTCTACGTCAAAAAAAATTCCTCGAAACCTTCTCTCTCTCTCTCTCTCTCTCTCTCTCTCTCTCGCAAATCCCTCCTGCCTCTCTCTCTCCTCTTTCTCTCTCTCAGTGTCACTCTTCCTGCCTCTGTCTGTCTGTCTTCCCCCTCTCTCTCTCCCTCTCTCTCTGTCTTCCCTCTCTCTCTTCTTTCTCTCTCAGTGTGTGCGTGCGTGTGTGTCTGTCTGTCTGTCTCTCTATCTGTCTCTGTCTGTCTGTCTGTCTGTATCTCTCTCTCTCTCTCCTTCTGTGCGTGTGTGTAGGACTATGTGTATAT
>JADBJO010010027.1:28643-31143 GCA_016801955.1 Conus betulinus
CCACCCCCCACCCCCTCACCCTCACTCAGGAAGTAAGTAACAACGGAGAACTTGCTGCAAGGGCTTACCCATATACTCCGCACATCCAGGGTGTCTTACCGTCATATGCCCGGGTCCATTCAGCCCTCATCTTCCTCAAGACGAGGATACCGCAGACAGTACACACAGGATACCACGGCTCCATTCTGCTGACATCTTCCTCAAGACGAGGATACCGCAGACAGTACACACAGGATACCACGGCTCCATTCTGCTGACATCTTCCTCAAGACGAGGGATACCGCTGACAGTACACACAGGATACCACGGCTCCATTCTGCTGACATCTTCCTCAAGACGAGGATACCGCAGACAGTACACACAGGATACCACGGCTCCATTCTGCTGACATCTTCCTCAAGACGAGGATACCGCAGACAGTACACACAGGATACCACGGTCCATTCTGCTGACATCTTCCCCAAGACGAGGATACCGCAGACAGTACACACAGGATACCACGGCTCCATTCTGCTGACATCTTCCCCAAGACGAGGATACCGCAGACAGTACACACAGGATACCACGGCTCCATTCTGCTCACATCTTCCCCAAGACGAGGATACCGCAGACAGTTACACACAGGATACCACGGCTCCATTCTGCTCACATCTTCCCCAAGACGAGGATACCGCAGACAGTACACACAGGATACCACGGCTCCATTCTGCTCACATCTTCCTCAAGACGAGGATACCGCAGACAGTACACACAGGATACCACGGCTCCATTCTGCTGACATCTTCCTCAAGACGAGGATACCACAGACAGTACACACAGGATACCACGGCTCCATTCTGCTGACATCTTCCTCAAGACGAGGATACCACAGACAGTACACACACAGGATACCACGGCTCCATTCTGCTGACATCTTCCTCAAGACGAGGATACCACAGACAGTACACACAGGATACCCGAAGCGAATTCCTTCCTTTCCAGACTGACTCATGGCTTCCCAAAGGTTTAGGGTACCCTTCTGGCTTTTGGTCACACCTGCGTCAGTGGCGAAAGCCCTGTGCCGTCAGGGGTGACATGATGCGATAGGTCCACCCCCCAGTGGTCCTGAGTTCAGCCCTGGCCCTAGTGTCGTGTCCTGTACTTTGTCCATGGTCCTTGGTGGTAAACCAACCCCCTCTCTTTCTAAACTGAGTTTCAGGAGTTTTAGACAGGACTCTCGCGCTCTACTCTCCACTCCAGTCGCACAGTTTAGCTCTGGCTTGTTAGAGCTTTCATTGGATTGTGTTTCCTCCTTGACTTACTTGTTACTCTTTGGGTCACACGCTCCATCGCTTTGATCTTGGCTCAATGACGATCCGGATGATACTCCCCCCCCCCACCACCCTCCCACCCCACTTTCATAGTCCAGTCTTCCAGTGATATGTTCCATTGTGGAAAACAAACCCCGGTTGTTTTCTTTTTTTTAAGTTTTGCATAGGATTCCTCTGTCTAGGTTATTTTCGTTGTGTTTGTTGTTGTTGTTTTTTTTTCTTTTTTTGATTTTTGACATTCTTTCACAGTGTGGGTGATCAAGATTCCACAGAAATATGTGGGGTTTTTTTGTGTCAAGTCACAGAAATTGTGCGGGGTTTTTTTTTTTTTTTTCATCTAGGATTACTCTGTTTAAGTTATGTGTATGGAAATTCGCTGGAATTGTGTGTGTTTTTTTTTCTTTCTTTTTTTTTTTTCATTGACGATTCCACAGTGAGTTGTTATGTGTGGAAAATTCACAGAAACTGCGTGTCAGTCGATTCCTTATCCTGCGTCATCCTGGTTTATCCCTGTTTCCACTCTCTTTGTCAGTCTGGACCACAAGCACTTAATAGAGCATCAGCCGGGGGGGGGGGGGGGGGGGGGGGGGGGGGTGTGTGGGGGGGGTGGTACCAGCATGTTCTGTGTCTGTTGAAAATCCTGACGAAAACAAAAATATGAAGTTTAATGTGCTGGTCGGAAAAGTCCTTCCTTTCACGACTAGTGAGAGAACGGTTTACGGTGATCTTTTCCTCAGTCTCTCCTCCTATGTCCTGTCCCTACAGGGCCGTTGACTTCACTTCAAGTTCTCATCAGAAGTTTCTAAAGTTAATTCTTGCGAAGCTGATTACGATTATTCAAAAACTGTTACTGCTTTCACCGCAGTTACAGACGTTTGCCCTCTCTCGTACCCAGAATGACTCCAGCTTTTCTTGTCTGTCTTCGTCTTTTTGGTTTGGTTGTTTGTTTGTTTGTTCGAATTCTTAAATGTTGTTTGTATGACGTGGTGAGAACTGTTTTTTTTTTTTTAATGAGCTGTTTGTGTACATGTTTACATCTGTTTAGAAAGTGAACAAAAAATTTGTTGAACGAGACTTTTCCTCATTCATCGTAGTTAGGACTTCTCTCCGCCCCCGCCCCCCCCCCTCCCCCCCCCTTCCATACCACTATACACCACCACCTTCGTCATTCCAGTGCGTGGGTAAAAAGT
>JADBJO010010027.1:38643-56143 GCA_016801955.1 Conus betulinus
ACTAGTTCTGCGCAGTTCAAGACAGGCCACTTTGCGGATGGTGGAAATGTGGTTTTTGAAGGTTAAGCATTGGTCAAGGGTGACCCCGATGGTACGAACAGCCGACGAAAAGGAAATAATGGAACCTTTTATCAGAACAGATTTGTCTTCTTCTTCTTCTTCTTCCTCCACCTCCTCCTCCTCCTCCTCCTCCTCCTCTTCTTCTTCTTCTTCTTCTTCTTCTTCTTCGTCTTCTGCTACTGTTGTACTTCTCTTTTTGCATCTGTTTGTTTCTTCTTCTTCTTCTTCTCTTCTTCTTCTTCTTCTTCTTCTTCTTCTTCTTCATCTTCATCATCATCATCATCATCATCATCATCATCATTATCATCTCCTTCCTCTTAGAAGATGTATTTTAAAGAATTGTGTAAATGAATGACTTGTGAGTTGATTTTAACGTGGTGACAGCCCTGCTATGGCCCTTAGTGCTCGGCTGGGCTATAAGCATCATTACCTTACCTTACCTTTTTCTTCTTCTTCTTCTTCTTTTCTTCTTCTTCTTCCTTTTCCTCCTCCTCCTCCTCCTCTTCCTCCTCTTCCTCCTCTTCCTCCTCTTCTTCTTCTCTTTCTTCTTCTTCTTCTCTCTTCCACTGCTACTACTGCCACTTCTCTTTTTGCATCTGCTTTCTTTCTTTTTCTCTTCTTCTTCTTCTTCTTCTTCTCTCTTCTCCTCTCTCTTTCTTCTTGGTGGTCATAAAGGGAATGGAAACAGCTTCCAGTTTTTAATCACAATATTGTTGCACAAACCCAAAGCGTACAGGCAATTGCCGAAAACTGGTTCCAACTCAAACACCAGCGACGTGGCTTTCAGCTGCCTGCACGTGAGAGTCGCCACCCACTGGTGCTGTGCGGCGGCGTGGGAGGAGACACACGGAGTGGTGGTGGTGGTGGGGGGGGGGGGGGGGATAAAGAAATACAGGACCGCCGCTTCACACACGAGGGTCACCTCACACTGGGTACTGCATTCACACTGAATGAGTTGTTTCAGAGAGAGAGAGAGAGAGAGAGAGAGAGAGAGAGTTGACTTCACAAGCAAGGGACCTACATTGGGTATTGCAGTAATGTTGAATTATTCATTCAGAAAAAAAAAAAAAAAACGAACAGGGGAATCTTCACTCCACAGGCAAAGAGGTTGCATTGTGTACTGCTTCAACATTGGGGTTACTCATTCGGAGGGAGGGAGTGGAATCTTCACTTCACTCGCATTGGGTACTGCCTTAATATAGGAGTGGAATCTTCACTTCACTCGCATTGGGTACTGCCTTAATATAGGAGTGGAATCTTCACTTCACTCGCATTGGGTACTGCCTTAATATAGGAGTGGAATCTTCACTTCACACTCATTGGGTACTGCCTTAATATAGGAGTGGAATCTTCACTTCACTCGCATTGGGTACTGCCTTAATATAGGAGTGGAATCTTCACTTCACTCGCATTGGGTACTGCCTTAATATAGGAGTGGAATCTTCACTTCACTCGCATTGGGTACTGCCTTAATATAGGAGTGGAATCTTCACTTCACTCGCATTGGGTACTGCCTTAATATAGGAGTGGAATCTTCACTTCACTCGCATTGGGTACTGCCTTAATATAGGAGTGGAATCTTCACTTCACTCGCATTGGGTACTGCCTTAATATAGGAGTGGAATCTTCACTTCACTCGCATTGGGTACTGCCTTAATATAGGAGTGGAATCTTCACTCCACACGCATTGGGTACTGCCTTAATATAGGAGTGGATCTTCACTTCACTCGCATGGGTACTGCCTTAATATAGGAGTGGAATCTTCACTTCACTCGCATTGGGTACTGCCTTAATATAGGAGCGGAATCTTCACTTCACTCGCATTGGGTACTGCCTTAATATAGGAGTGGAATCTTCACTTCACTCGCATTGGGGTACTGCCTGCCTTAATATAGGAGTGGAATCTTCACTCCACACGCATTGGGTACTGCCTTAATATAGGAGTGGAATCTTCACTTCACTCGCATTGGGTACTGCCTTAATATAGGAGTGGAATCTTCACTTCACTCGCATTGGGTACTGCCTTAATATAGGAGTGGAATCTTCACTCCACACGCATTGGGTACTGCCTTAATATAGGAGTGGAATCTTCACTTCACACGCATGGGGTACTGCCTTAATATAGGAGCGGAATCTTCACTTCACTCGCATTGGGTACTGCCTTAACATTGGATTATCGATTTGGAGGAGGAGGGGGGGGGGGGGAGTTGAATCTTCACTTTACACGTGTTGGGTACTGCCTCCACATAGGAGTTGAATCTTCTCTGCAGACTTTAAAGGACTGCGTTGGGTATGCTTCAACAATGAATCATTTATTCAAAGAAAGTGGAATCTTCACTCCACACGCAAAGAAACTGTGTTGGGTACTGCTTTCACATTGGATTGGTGGTTGTTCAAAGAGAGAGAGGGGGGGGGGGGGGGGGGGAGGGGAGGGAGCGAACTCTCCACAGGCAAGAGACTGACAGTAGCCTACTGCATTGACATCAGATTAGTTATTCTGAGGCACAGAAAAACCTGTGGGGTCGTACACTTCAGTGAATCCTTTCCTTTAGAGTGTGGGAACTTGCGTGATAGGAGACACAAACACTTTACAGCAGACTCCTTGAATACCTTGTTCAGGGATGTCCCACCTGATGTCATCTCTGGCAGTCTGAAAGAGACGAACATTTTTCTTCTGAACTAAGATTTTACGGAAGAAAGTTTTGTTTTGTTTTGTTTTTAACAAAATTACCGGTGTGTTTTAAGAAGGTGTATTTTAAAGGGTTGTGTGAATGATGGTTTTGCTTTAAACGACTTATGAGTAGACTGCAACGCTATGACAGCTCTGATATGGCCCTTTGCGGTCGGCTGGGCTATAAGCAACATTCTCTCTCTCTCTCTCTCTCTCTCTCTTCTCTCTCTCTCTCTCTCTCTCTCTCTCTCTCTGAATCGTTGAAGTTGGAGTTGTGCAGTAACGTTGTCCAGTGGTGAGGGCGCTTTGTCCTAGGCGTTTTGCGGTTAGCCCCGGGCAACAGAAAGCGGAGGAAATGGGTGTGGATGCCAGACATGTTCACAGCCGTCAGGCATCGGCTAAGGCAGGAAAGAGGCCGGCTATAAACGGAACACGACTGGGTGCTACAACAGAAGCCAGACTGTGTTGGATGTCTGTTGTTCCGGTGTATTTCTTTAGCATGGATTTCTCTGTCTGTCTGACTGTCTGTCTGTCTGTCTGTCTCTCTCATTCTCTCTGTCTCTGTCTCTATCTCTCTCTCTCTCTCTCTCGCTTTTCTCTCTCTCTCTCTCTCTCTCTCTCTCTCTCTCTCTCTCTCTCTCTCTCTCTCCTCTCTGTGCAGACTTTCTCTCTCTCTCTCTCTCTGACTCTCTCTTTCTCTCGCTCTCGCTCTCGCTCATTCTGAGTGCGTGTGTCAGACTCTCTCTCTCTCTCTCTCCTCTCTCTCTCTCTCTCTCTCTCTCTCTCTCTGTCTGTCTGTCTGTCTGTCAGTACAACTTTAGAGTTAATCTGGAAATTGGTTTCAGTCAGTCAGTCAGTGTGTGTGTGTGTGTGTGTGTGTGTGTGTGTGTTGTGTGTGTGTTAAAACTGGAAACGAAGACAGTAGGTTTTTTTTTTTCTTCAGGTTTCAACTAGGACGAAAAGTGTTATCGCCTTAATTAAAACCAGCCCACGTTAATTAAAGCGCCAAAAAAAAAAAAGCCAGCTGAAATGTACAGCAGAGAGACACGCTCTGCTCACTTGATTAAGGCTGCTGCCAGACGCCCTGCAGTATACCGACAGAGAAAGATTTGCAGGAGAGGAGAAGAAAGGGAAATCTTTAGGAAAAAGAAAGAAAGATTTTTTTTAATAACTGAAACAAAGAACAGTTAGTTCCCTTCGTCTGCTCAGTTCTGTAAGTTAAGGCTGTGTGTGTGTGTGTGTGTGTGTGTGTGTGTGTGTGTGTGTGTGTGTGTGTGTGTTTTGTTTTTGTGTTTGCTTTGTGTTGTTGTTTTTTTTTTGTTTTTTTTTTTTTGTTTGTTTGTTTTTTTTTTTTTTTTTTTTTTTTTTTTTTTTTTTTTTTTTTTTTTTTGGGGGGGGGGGGTTGTTCGTGAGCTTCCTGTGCCAGTTGAGCGAGGGCACGTCCTTGTTTGTGTTTGGCGGTAACCCTAGCAACGGAGAGAGGCCGAGAGTGGAAAGAGAAATCTGTCAGACATCTGCTGAGAGTGTGTCTGGGGGCTGCGTCTGCCGCTGTGCCTCAGGAGGTTGGGGGGGGGGGGGGGGGGGTCGGGGGGAGGGGGGTTCTAAGTGAGAGAATTAGGCGGCTCTGCGGCACTCGATTGGTGTGCGTGTGGACGTGTGTTTTGGGGGGCTGTTCCTTGTTGTTAATCAGGTTTTTCTGCACATCACACCACAATGATGGACTTGCGTAGATGTACTGAATCTCTGTCTGTCTCTGTCTGTTTGAGTCTCTGTCTGTCTGTCTGTCTCTCTCTCTCTCTCTCTCTCTCTCTCTCTCTCTCTCTCTCTCTCTCTCTCTGTGTGCGTGTGTGGTGTGTGTGTGTGTGCGCGCGTGTGTGTGTGTGTGTGTGTGTGTGTGTTAGGGAGGGAGTGAATCTGTGCATGTGCGCGCGCGCTTGCGTTCGTGCGTGCGGGCGTATGTGAGTGTGTGCGCGCGCGTGCACTCGTCCGTCCTTCCCTCTTTTCTCTTTTCTTCGTCTTTCTCATGCCTGTAAATGTAAAGAAACGGTTTCTCAGATTAACAGGGAAATATCCTCCGCCAATTACCGGATATGAATGTTGTAAAGTTGATGTAACTGTAATGAAATTGAGGAAACACCGGCCGTCCCGCCCACAGCTCTGAGTCAGGCCATCAACTTGCTTACCAGGTATTTAAAGGAAGGGAGAGAAAGAGAAGCAGATGTACAAAAAAAAAAAAAACAGAAGTCTAAGCACTTATTGGTCTAAAACATGGCTCTACGCATAACAAAAGAAGAACAAACCACCCCACGCATACATCATTCAAACTCCATGAACTGAAGCACACAGATCAAGCCAGCAAACTGCTCCCCTAGAGGGAAGCACCAGATGTGTGTGTGTGTGTTTACCACGGAGAAGCAGAGAGAGAGTAGACCAAGTGTGTTCGTTATTCACCGTTATCATCTCCCCTCCTTGAAGACTTCCTTCCGTCTAAGTGAGTTGAGATAAATTCGGCTTTGAAAAAAAAATAGGCTGCGATTACTGTTATCAGAATGTCATCACCACTTTGAAATACTGCGTACCGCATTAAATTTTCAGTGCAGCAGAACTAGGTCATCCAAAAGCGAAAGCGCGCTAACTATTCATTAAAAAAAACGAAAGCGAAAGCGCGCATACTGATCATCAAAAACAAAAGCGAAAACGCACCAACTGTTTATCAAAAAGCAAAAGCGCGCTAACTATTCATCGCAAAACGAGAGCGAAAGCGCGCTAACTACTCATCGAAAAACGAAAGCGCGAAAGCGCACAAACTATTCTTCAGAAAGTGAAAGCGCGCTAACTATTCATCAAAAAAGTAAAGCGAAAGCGCACTAACTATTCGTCAAAAGAAACGAAAGCAAAAGCGCACTAAGTATTCATCAAAAAAATGAAAGAGAAAGCGCGTTAACTATCAAGTATGATAGGTTTTATACTGTGGTATGTCAATATTCGCAACCAGTTCAGAGCCATTCAGTATACTGTGCTGTATACACGCATCGGCTGTCAGTCAGCTGGGTTAGGTGCGTGGTAAAGAGAGGGAAGAGGGTATATAATGTCACATCTAGTTGTGGAAGTGCGTTGGTATGATGCAGGGGGGGGGGGGGGGGGGGGGAGAATGGGATGGGGGGAAAAGGTGGGAGAGTCTGCTGTGTGCCATCTGCCGTTTGTGTTGCGATAGGGTTTACCGGTGTTTTAGTATTGTTTTTTTTGTATCGCATTAGGGTTTGATTCTCTCTCTCTCTCTCTCTCTCTCTCTCTCTCTCTCTCTCTCTCTCTCTCTCTCTCTCTCTCACGAATAAAGGTTTTCTGAGTTCTCTCTCTCTCCCTCCCCTCCGTCCCCACCTCTGTCGCTGTCTCTCTCTCTCTCTCTCTCTGTCTCTGTCTCTCTCTCTCTCTCTCTCTCTCTCTCTCTCTCTCTCTCTCTCTCTCTCTCTCTCTCTCTCTGAGTATACGAGAGTGTGTGCGTCCTTTTTCCTGCATCTGGCCTCTACTTTCCCTGTTGATTATAACAGTGTCAGTAGAGCCAGTTTTTCTTTTCTTTTTTTTTTTTTTCTTTTTTTCAAACCAATCCCCGCAAGCCCAGCAGAAAGGTAAGACGCCCCACGCCGACAGCCCAATTACACTGCGATGACATGGCTTTGGCTGTTGCTGTTTAATTCCAGACTGATACGTGGGCGTGACGTAAACCAGCATTGAACCAAGACCTGGGATGGATGAAGAAGAAGAAGAAAAAAGGGGGGGGAGGGGGAGGGGGGAGAAGAAACAAAACTTGGTGATGCTGACGTCTGGATTTTGTGGCAGGCTACTAACTACACTAAATCGCCCTGTCAGCTATTGTCTGCTCGTGTGTGTGTGTGTGTGTGTGTGTGTGTGTGTGTGTGTGTGTGTGTGGCCACACACCACAATTATGAATATGGGCCAAACGCTGTATAATCTAACTCTTGCAAGCACAACCAGAGATCGAACACGTGATCAGAACTGCCGGAAGATGGGGGGGGGGGGGGGGGGGGGGGGGCAGCACGCCATCACCAAATGTTCCGGTAACGACATTCTACATGGATGAAGGCAGCGAAGTTTTGGACTAGAAGAGCTTTGACAGCCTGTGAGCGTGGAAGCGGAGTTTATTGGATGAGATGAATGACTGGGAGTGCTCTGTAGAACTTCTACAGAGTGGGTGTTGCAGGGATGAAAAATCCCAGGAAGAGAAAAGCGATGGTGGCACGGGCAGTGGAGATATCTGTAGGACTGCCCAGGACAGAGACGAGTGGCGATCAGCTGTCCGCAAAGGTGCAGAGACCTGTGAAAGCAACAGAATTGCAGCAGCTGGCTGAGCAGCGCAGGATGATCACGAAGACCAGTGTCACCAGATCTCCAGCTGCTGCCACCATCCCCTGTCCCTACTGTGATAGATCTTTCCGGGCGCAGATCGGCCTGAGCAGCCATCTACGCACTCACCCCCCGATCCCAGGATGACTAGATGGTCTTCGTCGTCTCGACGGACAACAAACAAAAGGAAGAGGAAGAGACGTCTAGAAACCCTCATCTATCGAGGCACGGTACCGAATTTCAGTTCTCCACTCGGCTTCATCGTGACAAATGACTGACTAAAAGAAAAAGGCAGAGTGCCACATGACTGGAGAATGGAGGAAGCATACATCTACAACACTGAGGAGACGTGCCAGCCTGGCGTAATACCTTGAGGTGCCTGTGAAACAGAGAGGGGGGGGGGGGGGGAGCATCTAGATCTATCAGATACAGCAAGAATTCTGAGTGAGAACAGCCCAGTCATGCCTGTCTGTATGTTCTCGCAACATAATCTGGCCCTTGGCGTATTCATTTGTAGCCGTATTGCCTGCGCCTGTTCTTGCGGGTGTGTGTTGTTTTTCCTGTGTGCGTGGTATTTCTTCGTGTGTGTGTGTGTGTGTGTGTGTGTGTGTGTGTGTGTGTGTGTGTGTGCGTGCGTGTGTGTGCGTGCGTGTGTGTGTGCTTGTGTGTGGGTGCGTGCGCGCGTGTGTGTGTGTGTGTGCGCGTGCGCGTGTGTTTGTGTGTGTGTGTGTGTGTCTGTCTGTCTGTCTGTCTGTCTCGCGAGCGCGTTCGCATGTATGTGTACGTGCATGTGTGTGTGCGCACGTGTGCGTGCGTACTTGTGTGTGTGGGTGTCTGTCTGTCTGTCTGTCTGTCTGTCTGTCTGTCTGCTTTTTCGCTGTTGCTGCAGAGAGGGGAAGGGAGGGAACCGATATCGTTTGTCAGACTCGTCTGTCCGAGTGTATGTCATTCTACCCGCAGAAATGTGAAGTGGGTTAGCGGGTGCTGGGGGGGGGGGGGGAGGTGGGGTGTGTGTGGGAGACAGCGGGTTGAGGGAGAGAGGGAGGCGACAGTGTATTTGTTTATTATGGGCTGTGCTTAACTGCCGACGCAGATTTGCCTTTTTGTGTGTAAGGATCAGTTGCTGGGAAAATCAATGTCACTGGGAAATCCCTGTCTGTCTGTCTGTCTGTCTCTCTCTCTCTCTCTCTCTCTCTCTCTCTCTCTCTTTCTCTCTCTCTCTCTCTCTCTCACTTTCTTTCTCTCTCTTTCTATCTCTTTCTGTCTGTGTGAGAGAGAGAGAGAGAGAGAGAGAGTGAGTGTGTGTGTGTTTGTGTGTTGCATGTCATGCACATTTGTTACAGATGTATAATAATCCATACCCCTTCGTAAGAGGCCTAGGCCTACGTCATAAAATAATTAGAATCTTTTGAGAGTGCATCTGATTCTCTGCAAGTAACCATGCCGTCTGCATCACTGGAGTTTCGGGTGGTTTGTGGGTGTTTCGTCGCAATATTCCAGTCATTCATGATGAGGCGAGCAAACCAGAAATTCGCCATGCGTGCCGCCATTCTGACACTGAAGAGGAGAACAGACGGTGTAGTGTTAGGAATGGTCCTCACGTATTTCTTCTGGGGCAGTTTTTTCTTCTTCAGTGTGGAGATGTAGAGAGTAACCCGGGACCAACTACGCAGGGTAAAGGCAACACGAGACAGGCACGTCTGAACAGTGGGAACTGGAGTGGTACCAGGACCAGCATGGAGAGAGACCAGGCAATCCCCTAGGTGGAAACCAAAGAGACGCACCGAAAGAACCGAGCATGTCTGACCTCATGAACATGATGGAGTCCATGAGCACAAAAATGGACAACCGCTTCGGAGAAGTGACGTTGGAACTCCACACTCTACGAGAGGAGTGTACGGTGATGCAGGACGAGTTCCGGCGGCTGCGGGGGGAGATCAGTGGGCTGCGCCAGCAGAATGAAGAACTGAAGAAGGAAAACGACGACCTGACCAAGAAGATAGAGGACCTGGAGAGGAAAACAGACGACCTCGAGGGCAGATCAAAAAGGAACAACCTCATCTTCTATGGTCTGACAAGGAAAGAAAATGAAACCAATGCTGACTGTGAAAATGTGTTAAAAGATTTAATTACTGACAGCTTGGAACTTGCACAAGAAACTGAATTTGATAGAGTGCACAGACTAAACCACAAAGCTGACTCGCCCATCATAGCCAGATTCGTGTTCTACAACAGAAAGTGGAAGTGTTGAAGGCCAAAGGCAAGCTCCGGGGAACGAATATTTTCATTGGTGAAGACTTTTCTTTCTGTGTGAGAGAGGTTAGAAAGAGGCTGACTCCCCACTTGAGAAAAGCTAGAAGCGAGGGAAAACGGGCCACAATGGTTTTCAACCATCTTCTAATCGATGGCAATAAATTTACAGTAAACGATAACGACGACTTGTAAAGATGAAATAATGTGTTGGCCGGCCCAAATACTCGCGTGAAAATAGAACATGGCTAAAGGGAACGCACAGTAGGGTGACACCGGTTTTGTTCACGCTGTGTGGCAGTGTAGATGACACTGGGGTAGCACGTGCTGAGCGAGTTGTATCTGACAGCGTGTTGTCTGACGCGGGTTCCCCTTCCCTCTCAACTGCAAACGAACGTTCTGAATGTGAGTTACAATCTAAGAAGGGGTCTGTGTCTGATAATACATTCTTGCCTAAACTCGGCCATTGTACATAATGCGATTGAAAATGAATGTCTGTGTATAAATCCAAACCTTTTACATTTTTACACTGGAACGTTAATGGGTTACTTCCAAAAACTACGCGATCATGATTTTGTCTCTTTTGTTCGTTCGTTTGATTTCATTTCTTTGGCTGAAACTTTTTGTAGAAAAATTTCACTCTTCTGTGTTTTGTGGTTATGAACTTTATTGTAACCAGCTATTAGACTCGCAGCTCGTGGTAGACATCAGGGGGCTTGTTGTGTCTGGTGAAAAAGGAGTTTTGCTCGTTTGTTAAAGTCTTGAATATTCAGTCTGATTCTTTCTTTGCCTTTATTGACAAATCTGTGCTTGGTACCAATAAAAATGTGTTATATGTGTGTGCGTATGTACCTCCTGTGGATTCACCATACTATGTGCACTTTAATCTTGAAAATGGGAATAGTTTATTATTTGAATTTATATATGATTGTATGCTCTCTGTGTGATGATGTGTTTGTATTGATTAGTGGTGACCTCAATGCAAGAACTGCAAATTTTTCAAAGGATTTAGGAGAAAACATTTTAGAGATTTTGGAAATCAGTACTCCAGCGGTCCATTATGCACCGACAGGGATTCTGAAGATAAAAAATTGAACAATTATGGTAAAATGTTTGCTTAATATGTGTACAAGTCTCTGTTTGTGTATTTTGAATGGTACGTGTGAGGGCGACCAGGACGGTCGCTACACGTATGTATGTGAAAGCGGTAATAGTGTTAATGATTATTTTTTAATGTCAAGGGATATGTTTGCTAGTGTGTCTAACGACTGTACACTTAATGTTCATGAACGCATTGAATCCGACCACATGCCTGTTGTTCTGACTGTTAACGTTAACAGAGATAGATTGAATTATCCAAAGAAAACAATGTAAACAATTTGGTGGAAAAGTTTGTTTGGAATGACAATTATAAAGACCAGTTTACCAACATGATGTGTTTCCTCTGAGATTCGGCAGAGAGTCGAAATGGCTATCAGACTAATTGATGTGAATGTAAATGAAGCTCTCAGTATTTTTAATTCTTGTTTAAAAGATGCTGCGAAATGTATGATAAAGCAAATAAATGTAATGGATTTAGGGGATATGATGATTGGTATGACACTGAGTGTCGTCAAAGTAAAAGAAAGGCTAGAAGATTACTAAGTAAATCAAATCGTACCTTACTTTCAACTGATCGAGTTTTGTACTGTATGCTAGGCGTGAATACAAGCATCTTTTGAAAACGAAAGAAAAAGTTTTTAACACGGCATTGTTAGAAAAGTTAGTAACATCTATAGATTCTCAGAAAGATTTCTGGAACACAGTAAGGAAGATTAGAGGTGGTAAGAAACAGCCTCTAAATGATATTACTTTGGAGAGCTGGTTTGAACATTTTAAAGAGCTGCTTGAAAGAAACGATGTTGGTAATTATAACACAGCAACGTAATGGTGACGAAAGTGCTGGCAACGATAGTGATAGCTGTCCTTTTAATCGCCCTATCTCAAATGAGGAAATTCTATTGTCATTACGAAAAAACTAAAAAATGGCAAAGCTCCTGGACCAGATGGAATAACTGGAGAGATAATTAAAAACGCTTGCAAGTCAGAATTGGTGATTGGTTTTCTAAAAAGGCTTTTTAATACTTTGTTTGACAAGGGTCTTTTTCCAGAAATTTGGACAGAGTCAATTGTCCTTCCTTTATATAAAAAGGGCGATGCCAATGACCCAAACAACTATCGAGGTATATGTTTGAGTAATGTATGTAGTAAATTGTATAGCACTGTTATTAATAGAAGACTCCGGGAATGGGTAGAAGAAAATAATCTAACTGGCGAGTTTCAAGCAGGATTTAAACAGAATTATTCAACAATTGATCATATGTTCACTTTGATGTCATTTGTTGAAAAGCAATTTGGATTGAATCGTAAATTATATGTAGCCTTTATAGATTTTTGAGAAAGCATTCGATTCCGTTAATAGAAGTATCCTTTGGCCTGTTTTGTTTAAAAATGGTGTTTAGGGGTAAATTATATAAGTGTATTATTAGCATGTATGAATCTGTAAAAACAAGAGTACGCTGTGGAGGTTGCCTTACAGATTACATATACTGTACATCTGGAGTAAAACAAGGAGATGTTTGCAGCCCTATTTTGTTCTCATTATTTATTAATGAATTAACGTTTGAAGTTATTAATTCTGGAAGACATGGCTTACGGTTTGTAAATGATGTTTTAGAGATATTCATCCTCCTTTTAGCTGATGATGTGGTATTGTTATCCGAAACTGTTATAGGTCTGCAAACACAATTGAACAGTTTAGCAAGGGCTTCTGCTTCACTTCAGTTAAAGGTTAACATGACTAAAAGTAACATAATAGTGTTTAGAAAAGGAGGTTACCTTGCTGCCAGTGAAAGATGGATGTATAATGGAAGTACAATGCCAGTAGTAAATGTGTACAAATATTTGGGTATATTCTTTTCAACACGATTGAGCTTTACATTTGCCTGCAAAGATCTTGTGAGCAGAGCTAAATACGCTTTTGTTATGTATATGAAAAAAAATTGACAATATTGAATAACAATTCTTTGGCACTATTTCTAAAATTGTTTGATTCTCAAATTCAGTCAATAGTACAATATGGGTGCTGAGTTGTGGGGTATCAGTAGTGCTGCTTTTGAAGTGGAGAAGATTCATTTATATGCATTGAAGAAGTTTTTGGGAGTATCTATGCATACGCCTAATGATTTAGTGTATGGGGAGACAAATAGGTATCCTATATATATTTAGCATCTATAGTCAGCTCTATTCGTTATTGGTTAAAATTAACGAGAATGCAGCCACATAGGTTACCCCATAAAGCTTACAACATGTTAGTTGAGATGGATGCCAGAGGCAAGATGAATTGGGCCTCGCGAGTAAGATCAAAGCTGTATGAGTGTGGATTTGGCTTTGTATGGGAAAGTCAGGGCGTCGGAGACATAGCTAGTTTTATTCTTGAATTTCGTCAGAGATTAATAGATTGTAGATGGCAAAGCTGGTACTCTCATGTTCAGGAAAGTGACAGGTTTAATATCTATCGTATGTTAAACGCAGAGCATAATGTGCCCGTGTATTTTTCTATGAACCTCGACAAATATTTGAGATACATCTTAACAAAATTTAGATTCGGTATCACAGAAATAAATAGACATTTCAATTGCTATAGACAACGCGGTGATGATAATCTCCTTTGTCCATTATGCCACGAGGCACTTGATAATGAAGTTCATTTTATTTTTTCTTGCCAGGAACTAAGTATGTTCGACAAGAGTTTATTCCGCAAAAATACTATAGACAACCATGCTTATTTAAGCTAATTATGTTAATGACATCAAGGAATGAAACACTTATAAAGCAGTTCGCATTATATTTGAGCAAAGCATTTAAGATTCGGAGGTTTGTTGCAGCATAGGTTAATTTTTCATCAGTGTTTTCTTGATTGTTATTTCTGTGTAGTAGCATTTGCAAATAGCAAGCTATGTGCAGTGAAATTAATGCTTCGAAGGTTTAAACCTTAAAAAGATTGTTTTTGTGGTTATGCTTTATTTTGTTTGCTTCTTTGCTTTGGTTACAGAATATTGTGTTCTATCTTTGTACCCCCTTCTGAGGGCCATGGCCTAACAGAATAAAGTCGAAACACGTTGTCTCTTTTATTATACGTTCCTTTGTCTGCTGGCTTTGTCATTCTACTTTCGCTTTTATGTTTCAGTTTCTGCCTACTGTCACTCCACTTTGGAACCAGATGAATTGACAGTTGACATTGATGACCTTCTGACCTTTTGTCTCGACGTCATGCGAATTTTTGCCAACGATGTTGTTGACCACAGTGATGATGAAGATGCAGATTTATCTGGCACTCAGTTGGAAAATGATATTTCTTATCTTCCTAATTCAAGTGCACTTAGCCTTATGTTTTAACTGTTGGTCCAAAAACGTTGTTGGTTGGTAGCGACGAGGCAAAAGGTATAAAACACCGGATGCGAGTTACACGAAATAAAAGATCTCAAGAGGGTTTTCGAAGAAGTGAATTTTCAGTGATTTTTTTTTTTAAGTCGCATCATTGACAACTTTTTTTGTTTCTGGTCAGATCAAGTTTCTATTTTGTTTAAGAAGTCATCTAAACAGACATTTCAACTGAATAGAATACAGCAGTTTCTTGAGCAAAATACTGAAGAAATAGTTTTCTGTACATGCAAGCAGATTTTAAATATGCATTCACGTTTTAGGATTCACCTTGTAAAAAGACAGTTATATTTTAAAACCACTCGAACGTCTGTATAAACGGTTTTTTTATCAGTGCTTTTTAAAATAGTTGTGTCTGCAAATAAACCACTGCAAGAAGTAACCGGCGCTCTCGTGTGTCACAAGTTCAGCTGTGGCTGGGGTTCCGGCAGGAATGAAACGTGCAGGCTGATGTTCTTTTCCCAACAAAGAAAATAAAAAAGAAACATGGTAGGTAGGCACTCAAGGTCTGACCAGCGCGTTGGGCTAATGCGGACGTCAGACATCTACTGAGTCGTAGTAGCCACGAGACCCTCTTCTTCAGTTGTCTCACCTCATTTATCCATCAGCTTCAAATCATGCGTAGTGTGGTCTCAAAACTTAGCGGATGCGGTGTAGCGTATATGGACTAGTCCTTATGCAGTGACGCCTCCTTGATGAAACTGAAACTGAAAACTCAACAAAGTTGGAGGGGGAGTGGGTGGAGTGAAAGAGAGGGGAGGGGGAAGAAGGACAGGACGGCAGGTGGTAACACACACGGCTGGCCGTACATCTTCCTGTCTGCCGTGGTATTTTGATCACGCTGCCAAAGCGTTGAAACAAGGCAGCACCTTTTGCTCCTGTAGATGCACGTAAGTGGATGGCGTGCCGCTTCAGGTTGTCCGTCACCTTGTTGCACATGGTACATAGGTACAGAGCCTGACACTTGACAGTATCTTGAGAGGTGAAGTCTGTCGTATCTCACGCTGTTTTGCCGCCGGAGATTTTCTGCTCTGACACAACGTAGGAAAGTGTGTTGCGATTGGCGTGACTCCTGTGGAACGTGAGGTTTTCGTTTGTACCCTCCACATTGTTTTCTGGAATAAGAAGTGTCGAGTTTTATCCTGCGAACTTTTGTTAGGAACTGAGCGTGGCGAGTAGGGATGGAAGGTGTGGTCCCCTGGAGGATGGACTCAGAATGTGTTCTCTGTTAAAATTACAGAGCAGTTTGTTTTAATAATAAGATTTGCCTCCACCCTCTCTGTTACTAGTGGTGGAAGGAGCAACTTTCCAGCTCTAGTTGTCAAAACATTTTTCATCAGGTCTGTTAACACGATTCAAATATGGTTCAGGCCTTATTTACCTAAGTCTTATGCACTTAAAAACGTTTGTTCTCCGAGTGAGAGACAGAATTCAAAATAGGGTAAAACATGAAATGATGTGTGAACAACAAACAGACTGATACAAACACAATTTAACATGCAAAGGTTTGCTTGGTATTCGAGATTGAAACAATGCACAGTGTTAATGAGGTGATCAAAGGTTCCATCTGTTCCCCCCACGGCTGGCCTGTTGTCATGTTATCCCATCATGAAGAAGAGGGCATCCAATGTCTCGCTGACCTGAGCTGGAGTCCAGTGCATGCCTCTGGGGTAAAGTAGCCCGGTGGAGGAGTTGAGGGGTCTCTTTCCTGTTTGTTGACGTCACCACTTGATTTAGGCACTCTGGTCAGTAGTCCACTAGGCCACGTGACGTCATGGAGGCTTGTGCCTTGCTGATACACTGGCTATGGACATAGTAGGTCCCAAGCTCTCTGGTTTCTAGATGGTTGGCATCCGTCTGTCTCAAGAGATAATGGTGTTGCGCGCCAAGGATCAGGCAGCTAAGAGTTGCAGAGTCTGCCGTGGCTGAAGAGCCCGATCCTTGAGCGGCAGACTCTGTTGCAGTTGCTGCTGCAGGTGAAGTCTCGGTCATGAGTGTCTGGTGGTGCCAGTCCAATTCTTTGCCGTTGGCGGCGCCTCTGTTCTTCCCACTGGGTCTCTCCCCTCTGCTCTGCTTGTTTGATGCCGGCCTTGATGGTGGGCCGCCAGCTGACCCGGTCTGAAGTTGCTGTCTCCATTTCTGCTGGGTCGAGACTGCCTGCCCTCAGGTCACGCTTGCATCATCTTTGTAGAGTACGGCGAGCTATCCTGTGGGTCTGGAGCCTGTAGCCAGCTCACCATAGAAGAGGTTTGTATTAAAGACTAGAATCTGGTTCGGTGAGTCCTCACACTTGCCTTCTGAACTTCTAGGAAACTGTGAAGTCTCAGCCGGCATAAGTGAGATAACCGTGAATTTATCATCTGCAGTTTGTCTGCCTCCACTTTAGTTTCTTCACTCGGGTGTTGAGTGCATTTCAACCAGTGGTGCAACACAATAAAAAGACCCCTGCTTATCAACTCAATTTCAATTTTGCCCATCGACCCCACTGGGACATAGGCCGCCGACAAGGTCCCTCCCGCTGTCTCTGTCCTGGGCCAGTCTCTCCAGCTGCCCCCATGTGTGGCCCATCTTCCATGTCCCAATGGTGATGGTAGTCCTGGTCAAAAGAATGGTAGTCGGCTGAGAGGCTTTCACCACTCCGCGTCATGGGTCCTCCAGCCGAAGGTCCATCTCCCAGGGCTGAGTTTTCTTTCGTCTCTTGTTGGCGCTTTTGTAGCCTGATGGTTTTTTGACTTGGAGGGGGTGCTGATCCTTCGCCCAACCCTCCTCCTTTGTCATCCGGGCTTGGGACCGGCCATGGCAGAGTTTCCCCCCTGCTTATCAGTTAAAAGGAAATAACTCTTCAAATTAGTCAAACACCCAGGTGGTGTAGTTAGGTACTGGACTACACTTAGTCCAGGTACTTCATGTTACTTGGAATCACCCACTACCATTCATTTTAATAGTCAACGGTATTGACAAACATTTCTAGCAGAATTGACAAAGAGTATAATGTTATACTGTTGAAATATAAAGCATAAATACAAACAGTACATAGTTTGAAAACTTAGAAACTAAATATACCATTTAACTTTTCTCCTGGATCAATCAGTGACACTTGACTGAGGATCTAGGGGAGATAAAGCATTCCTCTCTCTGGCACACACTGGCATCAAGTCTTAGCCAATGTAAAGGACTGTTTCCAGTCTTGAGGCCTATGGTGAGTCCGTGTGGTGTTGGGCTAGAAGTGTTCTTTTAAAAACTTAATCCCACACATCATGGGGGTTTTTTTTTTGGTTTGTTTTTTGTTTGTTTGTTTGTTTTTGTCAGAGGAACATGATAACCAATGGTTGAGGGCAGTGACACTTTGAAAGGTTCGACGCAACGCAGTTTGGATCAAACATGACCGTCTCTCAGATCTTGAAGGTCTTCGGCTTTTAACACGAGGTGTGAGGCTGTGTAGCCCACCAGACGTGTCGCACATCCAAGAGCAAGTGACATGTGACAGAGTACCTGGGATGATGGCGGTTTTTCTTTTTTTTCAACTGTCGCGTAGGTGGCAACAGAAATACTCGGCCATGCCACAAGATTCACGTAACTGCCTGATGGGACGAGGAAGAGAGTGTTGTGGCAACCCTGTGATATTACACCGAGTGGGGAGGGAAAGAGGGTGGTGTGGACATGGGTTGAACCGCA
>JADBJO010010027.1:61143-76964 GCA_016801955.1 Conus betulinus
GCATAGCAGATCAGACACTGTCTACGTATTCTGCATGAAGGCATAGCAGATTAGACGGACGCTATCTACGTGTCAGCTGCACGCAGGCGTAGCAGAAAAGATTGACAACGGGATCCTGCGCATTATGTACAGGTAGGCATGGCAAACATGATAACAAATCTCACGCGTTATCAACAGACAGACATAGCAGGTAGCATAACCGAGTCCACGCATTTTCTACAGGTAGAGGCATGGCAAACATGACAACAGATCTCGCATAATTATTATCTACAGGTAAGCATGGCTGACCTGATGTCAGATTCCACGCATCTATCTACAGGCTTACTCGGTAGAAAAACAAACAGAAGATCCCTCGCATTATCTAGACAGATGCATAGTAGATATGATAACAGATAAAATAGTAATAATGATGGTGTGTGTGTGTGTGTGTGTGTGTGTGTGTGTGTGTGTGTGTGTGTGTGTGTGTGTGCAGTTCGTGCTGTCGTTGTGTCGTGGCCAGCTTTAGCTGGACAAAAGGTCGTCTGTTCTGTTGGTGGGCACCTTCATTGTTAGTGCACGTTCCACTTGAAACCCTACACCCGCAAACATGGGGGAGAAGAAGCCAGTGAAAATGTACACGCGGACACCGGTCAGTTGTCAGAAAGTTAGAGAAATGTGACCACACACACGCGCGCGCGCGCACACACATACACACACGCGCGCGCGCGCACGCGCAAAAGAAGTGTGACACCTGGAAAGGAAAATTTCCGTCAGTTGCCTATGAACTTCGATTCCCTCGGAGTAGCGAAAGCTGTGTTACAAATGATAAATAAATAAATAAACAAATAACGAAATCGTCTAAAGCCATGTTTCTTCGTTTGTTTTAATGTCTTTTTAATCGGGGGGGGGGGGGGGGGGGGGTGCGCGCGCGCGTGGTGTGTGGGTGTGTACGCGTGTGGTGTTTTGTGTGTGCGCGCATGGTGTTTGTGTGTGTGTGTGTGTGTGTGTGTGTGTGTGTGAGAGAGAGAGAGAGAGAGAGAGAATCGACCAGCCCACTGACAAAGTCTGTCTGTTGATAGACTTGATTAGACTTGCTCAGTCTGTTGTTAGGCTTGGTCAGCCTGTTGATAGAATTGTTTCTTTACTGGAAACGGATGATCATGTTTGAACACTTTGGGAAATTCTCGGGATTCCTTGATTAAGGAAACATGTATTTTGATACCGCTTTTTTATGATAGATAGATAGATGGAAATAATGATATTCATTAGCATTTCTTTGGTAGAACATGTATCATAAATTCTGTATGCCTGAACAAGAAAGAAAAAGCAAACAAACAAAAGCGCACTTGTATATTTTCTTCCCCTGCATTGTGTCCAGAAACACCTTGAATGAGGTCGGTGATCAAGACTACCAGATAATTCCACAGTCGGTGGAAATGACTGTGACACAGTTTCCTTGCCCTTTGTTCTGAGTGTTTAAGATGAGAATCAGACTGCCGTTTTTGTTTTTGTTTTTGTTTTTTTGTTTTGGTTTGGTTTAATACCCTTCAATGGGCGGAGGGCGCAGAGGTCCATGGCAAGGGCCGGTTCTATTATCTCGTTGAATCATTAATTGACGAGTTGACTCTGGCAGCTTCTTCTTCTTCTTCTTCTTCTGCGTACACAGGCTGATATTCCTGCGGACACTCCGTGTATAGACAAGCAAGTAGTAAACCCATCTGTCCAACAAAGGGAGTGGAGTTTTGTGTGTGTGACCGGTTTTTTTTTTTATCCCGCCATTAAGGCAGCCATACTCCAGCTTCGGGGAAGGTGCATGTTATGTGTAACGTGTTATCCATACCAACGGCCAAACTGGCCTTCTCTTCCGAAAGTTGATGATGGGATTTGACGTGTAAGCAAGATATGCGTGCGTTCCCGTTGCGTACGGAATATTCGAGAAACCTTAAAACCATGATGTAGTGTAGCCAGCCAAAGTGCATGGAATATTCCAGAACGTTCGAGGGCCATGACGTGACTTCGCCACCCACAGATACACGTCATGTTCTGGAACTTCGGGAACTATGACGTAGCATAGGCAATCAGATATACGTGGAATAGTCAGAGAATGTGCTGGAATGATAGTTTGGGCAACTCCAGAACTGTGACGTAGCATCGACGATCAGAAATGCATGGAATATTCATACAGTACTCACGGAATGATCAGTGTCTGGAAAGCTTCTGGAAATCTCCCGGCTTCCGCAAAGTTCAGGGATCAGGCTTAACCTCTGTGAACATTTGCATAGTTCTCTCACATTTGTCATAGGGCGAGCTGGAGGAGAATGAATGTCGCGTGGAAATGACCGTTTAAAGCATCCAAAGCAAAGTACAACCCAGCCCACAATGCAATGCATGCTGTGTGTGTGTGTGTGTGTGTGTGTGTGTGTGTGTGTGTGTGTGTAACTCGGGGATTTTGATACACGATATAGTTAAAGGCAGGCGATGTGGAAGTTGGGGGGGGGGGGGGGGGGGGGGTTAGATAGTGGAGAACAAACTTACGCCCTGTGACAATCTTGACAAAAATTGTATAACGCACTGCAGTGAGGGAACTTCTGGCACACACGGAGGGAATGGGGGGTAGTAAGAGACTATGATAATTTGATGTAATATGATATGATATATGATATACTATGATGCAATGTAATATGATATGATATAATATAATAAGATATAATACAATATGATATAATGTGTTATGATGCAATATAATATATGATATAATATGATACAATATTATATGATACAATATGATGTGATATCAAATGATGATATAATATGATATATGATACAATATGATATAATTATATAATATGTATGATATAATATGATATATGATACAATATAATATGATATATAAATGTCTAGAGAAACGATTGCAAAGTTTTATTATAGCAGAATAATTATATAATATGTATGATATAAATGATATATATGATACAATATAATATGATATAATAAATGTCTAGAGAAACGATTGCAAAGTTTTATAATAGCAGAATAATTATATAATATGTATGATATAATATGATATGTGATACAATATAATATGATATAATAAATGTCTAGAGAAAACGATTGCAAAGTTTTATTATAGCAGAATAATTATATAATATGTATGATATGATATATGATACAAAATAATATGATATAATAAATGTCTAGAGAAAACGATTGCAAAGTTTTATAATAGCAGAATAATTATATATAATATGTATGATATGATATATGATACAAAATAATATGATATAATAAATGTCTAGAGAAACGATTGCAAAGTTGTATAATAGCAGAATAATTATATAATATGTATGATATGATATGATATGATATATGATACAATATAATATGATATAATAAATGTCTTAGAGAAACGATTGCAAAGTTGTATAATAGCAGAATAATTATATAATATGTATGATATGATATATGATACAATATAATATGATATAATAAATGTCTAGAAACGATTGCAAAGTTGTATAATAGCAGAATAATTATATAATATGTATGATATGATATATGATACAATATAATATGATATAATAAATGTCAAGAGAAACGATTGCAAAGTTGTATAATAGCAGAATAATTATATAAATGTGTGTGGTATAATATGATATATGATACAATATAATATGATGTAATAAATGTCTAGAGAAACGATTGCAAAGTTGTATAATAGTAGAATATTATATAATATGTATGGTATAATATGATATATGATACATATAATATGATGTAATAAATGTCTAGAGAAACGATTGCAAAGTTGTATAATAGCAGAATAATTATATAATATGTATGATATAATATGATATATGATACAATATAACATGATATAATAAATGTCTAGAGAAACGATGGCAAAGTTGTATAATAGCAGAATAATTATATAATATATATGATATAATATATGATACAATATAACATGATATAATAAATGTCTAGAGAAACGATGGCAAAGTTGTATAATAGCAGAATAATTATATAATATGTATGGTATAATATGATACAATATAATATGATGTAAAAAATGTCTAGAGAAACGATGGCAAAGTTGTATAATAGCAGAATAATTATATAATATGTATGGTATAATATGACACAATACAATATGATATAATAAATGTCTAGAGAAACGATGGCAAAGTTGTATAATAGCAGAATAATTATATAATATGTATGGTATAATATGATACATATAATATGATGTAAAAAATGTCTAGAGAAACGATGGCAAAGTTGTATAATAGCAGAATAATTATATAATATGTATGGTATAATATGACACAATATAATGATATAAAAAATGTCTAGAGAAACGATGGCAAAGTTGTATAATAGCAGAATAATTATATAATATGTATGGTATAATATGACACAATATAATATGATATAATAAATGTCTAGAGAAACGATGGCAAAGTTGTATAATAGCAGAAAGGAAACACTGCACAGTGGTTAGGATGAGAAGCGGATAGAAAGGGAGGCAAGCAGGAACATGACCTGGCGCATGTGGTGTAGCGCGTATGGGCTAATCCACACACTGTGACCTCTCTCTCCTGAACCTGAAAGAGAACACCGCGAGAACCGACTGGAAACTGGAAACATCCACAGATCACCGAACCATGAATGGAGGAGAGCAAGATAGGAAGGGACGTCAGTGATTAAAAAAAAAAAAAAAAAAAAAAAAAAAAAACCCTGGCTGTATGCAATTCAACGGACCGATCAAGATGGTCAGGGAGTGGTGGGGGAAATAGTTGCAGGCGCAGAGGGGGGGGGGGGGGGGGGGGGGGGGGGGGTACAAGCCCCCGGGTGAGCCAGTGCTATGGGGAAAAAAAAAAAGGAAGGAAAAGGCGGGGTATAAGAAAGGGGCTCCGTGAAAACGAAACAGGTACACAGCAGAACAGCGGGTCTGACGTGGGAACTGCAGAGTGCAGGCTGTACTCGGAACAATGGGAACATTCATCGGTACCAGGGAAGAAAGACTGTGACCATCGTAGACAGAAAGTCTGCTTCCGTATGTTTTGCAAAAAACGCGCTTTTTTTTTTTTTTTTTTTAACATGAAGGGGCGAAATGGCGCATGATTGTGTGTGTGTGTGTGTGTGTGTGTGTGTGTGTGTGTGTGTGTGTAAAAAGAGAGAGAGAGAGAGAGAGAGAGATTCGGCTGGTTTACGAATATGTACATTTTGAAACAAATATACTCGACATGTAACACAAGTATATCAAAACACAAAATCTTTGAGAAATTTCAAGAGGTAGCCGTTTCTCAGAAATGAAATGCCTTAAACTAGAAGAATGACAAGTGTGTGTGTGTGTGTGTGTGTGTGTGTGTGTGAGAGAGAGAGACAGTCAGACAGACAGACAGACAGACAGACAGGCAGACAGACAGACAGAGTAGGTAGCCGTTTCTCTAAATGTAAATGCCTTATACTAAAAGAACGACAAATGTGTGTCTGTGTCTGTGTTTGTGTCTGTGTGAGGAGAGAGAGAGAGAGAGAGAGAGAGCGTGTGTTTTGTGTGTGTGTGAGAGAGAGAAAAAGCGAAAGTGAGCGAGACAGAGAGAGACTCCGTGTGTGTGGTGTGTGTGTGTGTGTGTGTGTGTGTGTGTGTGTGTGTGTGTGAGGGAGAGGGAAAGCGAGTATGTGTTTTTATGCGTGTCTGAGAGAGAGAGATGCAGAAAAAGTGTGTGTGTCTGTCTACCTGTCTATTATCTATCTGCCTGTCTGTTTGTCTGTCTGCCTGCCTTTCTGTCTGTCGGTGTGTCCGTGCGGACAGAGGAAACGAGGCGCCGCTTGCTGACCTCCCGTGTGCCGGCCGTGTCCGGGTTCCTGTCTGTCTGACGTTGCACTCTCTCCACTGTTTGCCCTCTGACAAAAATACCGCTCTGTCAGACAACTACTGGACAGGCAAGGCACCCCCTTCCTTCCCCCCCCCCCCCCCCTCCTCTCCTCCCCCTTCCGCCCTATGGCGTGATAGACCCGATCGATATCAATTCCCTCGTAGCTAAAAACCCCCCTCCTTCCCTCACCTCCCCACTTCGCTGTAGGTTTTTGTCGATTGGTCTCTACGTGACGGACAGAGGTATTCATTTCTGAGGTGTGATTGGATGCAGGGTGACGGAGAGAGGGAGGGAGGGAGGGAGACTGGTGGATTCAATTGCTTTTGATCTTTTCGAACATTTATCATTTTCAAACGATAAAAAAGAAACCTAACATTATAATCTTGACGCCAAGGGAAAATAGCATTGGACGGAACAGCCAAAAAGGGTGAAAAAATGAAAAAGAAACCTAACATTATAATCTTGACGCCAAGGGAAAATAGCATTGGACGAACAGCCAAAAAGGGTGAAAAAATGAAAAGAAACCTAACATTATAATCTTGACGCCAAGGGAAAATAGCATTGGACGGAACAGCCAAAAAGGGTGAAAAAAAAAGAAAACCTAACATTATAATCTTGACGCCAAGGGAAAATAGCATTGGACGGAACAGCCAAAAAGGGTGAAAAAAATGAAAAGAAACCTAACATTATAATCTTGACGCCAAGGAAAATAGCATTGGACGAACAGCCAAAAAGGGTGAAAAAATGAAAGAAACCTAACATTATAATCTTGACGCCAAGGGAAATAGCATTGGACGGAACAGCCAAAAAGGAAAAAAAAAAATGAAAAGAAAGGGTGGGAGAGGAAAACAAAAATCTTCGCATTAACTGTCAGAAGCAACAGGGTTGTTTTTTTCTCCCTTGATATCCAGCTTTCATTAAGCGTATAATTTTTACCAGTCTGGCAAGTGTACGTAACGTAAATACAAATCGAAGACACCCAATTCAGTCTCTTGGATCAGAGAGAGAGAGAGAGACCATGTAAATTAAAATAGTTTAGTTCATCACAAAATGACTAAATTCACGGTTTGCACATTACACGTGCATGCACGCACGCACGCGCACACACACACACCACACACACACACACACACACGCGCGCGCGCGCGCGCGCGCGCGCGCGCATGCACGCGCACACACACGCACACACTTTCAAACGCGCGCGCGAACAGGCTGTGTACGAACTAACCCTGAACTAAAGTTGGTCAAAAATGAAATGATAGAAAAGGAGAGTAAGAGAAGAGAGAGACAGACAGACAGACAGACAGACAGATAGAGAGGGGGTGGGGGGAGGGGAGGAAGGATTTTAAATGTTAAATTTTAACAGCTCTATAAATGTGTTGATAAGATACTGAATCTGAAAACCTGAAGTGAAGGAACGTCATGAGGATATTAACATGCACAATACTCCCCTTGTGAAGCCAAAGTGGTGAATGAATGATTCATTCACCACTTTGGCTTCACAAGGGGAGTATTGTGCATGTTAATGTCTGCGTTGTTTTCATTGTTTTGTCGCTGAGGAAGGCTTATTGCCGAAAATTTCTTGTCTTGTTTTGTGTCGTTCATTAAAGTGCGTTACTTCACACTTTGTTTTGTGTGCTCTTTCTGCTTTTTCGTCGTGTTTCGGTAACGCTGCAGTTTGTTTTCTTTTGTCATGAGGATTGCCTCTTTCTGTTGTTTCTCTTTAATCGCTTTATTTTTTTTTTTTCGTGCATTCTTTAACTTATTCTTATTGGAAACCATCAGTTTTCTTCTCTGTGAATATCCGGACCACAGCAAGCATATTTGAAAAAAAAAAGATGTCGTCTCCACACCACCTTTCTTCTACCAGCCCTGATTCTCGGGCCCTTCCATTCCTCCCCCCCCCCCCCCCCCCCCCCCCTCTCCGTGCGGTCAGTCAACTATCGACCTCGCTCTTCTCTGTATTACCCTGTCACCGAGCTGTTCTCTGTATTACCCTGTCACCGAGCTCTTCTCTGTATTCCCCCTGTCACCGAGCTGTTCTCTGTATTACCCTGTCACCGAGCTGTCCTCTGTATTACCCTGTCACCGAGCTGTCCTCTGTATCGCCCTGTCACCGAGCTGTCCTCTGTATTACCCTGTCACCGAGCTGTCCTCTGTATTACCCTGTCACCGAGCTGTCCTCTGTATTACCCTGTCACCGAGCTGTCCTCTGTATTACCCTGTCACCGAGCTGTCCTCTGTATTACCCTGTCACCGAGCTGTCCTCTGTATCGCCCTGTCACCGAGCTGTCCTCTGTATTGCCCTGTCACCGAGCTGTCCTCTGTATTACCCTGTCACCGAGCTGTTCTCTGTACTACCCTGTCACCGAGCTGTTCTCGCTCTCGTCTCTGCCTGTCCGAGGTCTGCTCCGGTGAGGGGACCTTGATTAAGGCCGGCAGACACTTGACTGACTACGTACGCTGCATGCGGGGGATCGCTGGCACTCGTCTGCATCCTGAGCGAACGGCGTATTCCATGGGGAGGCCAAACCAATAATGGTAATAAATTCCGCACAAAACAAACCAACAAACCAAAACCCAACGGGATGCCCGACACCAGTCACACTGACGACATTCCGGGCCCCCCCCCCCCCCCCCTCCCCCTTGCGCACTCCCCCCCCCCCCCCCCCCCACCCCCCCACCCCGCCACCGTGTCTGTGTCCAATGATGCAGCCCTGACCCTGTGTGTGACCCCTGTCGGAGAGTCCAGCATCACGGCCTCGGACTGGGTTCGATGTATACGTCTCTCTCTCTCCTCTCTCTCTCTCTCTCTCTCTCTCTCTCTCTCTCTCTCTCTCTCTCTCCCCCTGTGGCCTCTCCCGTGGTCGGCTGGGCTGTACACAGCATGAGCAGGCCTGTCTAATTGCCGTGCTGGTCTGCATGACTTGGCCTGGTTCTCCCCTGTAACCTTGTGGCCCTGGTGATATCCATAGCTAGCTGGACATGGACGAGGAATCGTATTCATTGGAGGCAAAAGGAGGAGGTTGGGAGGGGCGGGGGGGGGGGGGAGGGAGGGGGGAGATGGAAAAAGATGGATGTTATGTGTGAAAACAGGAGGCAGGGAAAGTGGCCACACGCCACAATTAGGATTTTTGCTCAAAATCACAATGATTGTAATCCATGTAAGCGTTTGTTGTTGTTGTGTTGTTGTCGTCGTCGTCGTACCCTGGCTAAAAGACTCCAGGGATCATCCGAACAGCCGAGGCACTTGAACACTGTGATACAAATGCATCAGCTGGGGATGAGAACATTACGTGTGTGACTGTTTTTTGATTACCCCCCGCCACATGGGCAGCCACACTCCGACTCCGACTTCGGGGGATTTTGGAGACTGATGATGGTATGTTAGGAGCTTGTCACAACTGAAGACAATCCCCGCATAACTATGCAGAGCATAACAACATTTTGATGTAGCCTTGGTGTTCTAGCCTGAGTCAGTTGGCCTGACACATTCACAATCTTCAAATACATGACCTTCACCTTAGCTGACGTCACCATTCAGACCACTTCAGTCACCTGCGACCCTGCGTCGTTGCGCCAGGGGTCCCCCCTCCCCCCCCTCCCCCCCCCCCCCCCCCCCCCCCCCCCCCCCCCCCCACACACACACCACACACACTTGCAAATAGTGCCATTCCTTTCATTTTAATTAGTCTGTCTGCTAGGAACCCCCTGGCATGTATCTTGATGGGATACGAAGGAAAGAAGGTCAATCCACTTTCAGACGCAGTATACAAACCAAAAAAAAAAAATTCTCAAAGCGATCTGATTGTGCCTGTCTATAATAAATACTCGACTCCTTAAAGCAAGGCCAAGGCGCATTGATTTTTGGTGTGCGGCCAGCAGGGGGGGGGGGGGCGGGGAACGGGGGGGGGGCGGGGGGTACAGGGTCAGGAAGCCGGGATCCGAAAGCGGAAAACGGTCAGTAGTCTGAGGGATGTGCGGGAATCTGTGCGTGCCGGAATGTCACTGCGACTATACATAATGCATGAAGAGAGAGAGAGAGAGAGACAGACAGACAGACGGACAGAGAATGAGAGAGACAGACAGAAAGAAACAGACAGACAGACAGACAGAGAGAGAAAGAGTAAGAACGACATAGAGAGACAGACAGAGAGTGAGAGAGACAGAGAGAAACAGAGAGAGAGAAAGAGAGTAAGACAGACATAGAGAGACAGACACAAAGTGAGAGAGAGACAGAGAGTGAGAGAGAGTGGGAGAAAGAGACAGACAGACAGACAGAGAAAGAGAGAGAAAAAGACGCACGGAGACAGAGAGAGAGAGAGAGAGAATTTGCAATATGGAATGACAGGGAGAGGTCATGGGGGGCTGAGGGGAGATGGGTGGAGAGGGTGTGTCGACAGGGTAAAGGACCGGAGATAGCACATAAAAAAAAAAAAAAAAAAAAGGGGGGGGGGGGTGTCGTTAGCAGGCCGAACGAGGGAGACGGAAGGGGAGGGGGAGGAGGGCAGGGAGGTTTTGCCAAAGGCCGAGAGAGAGTGAGAGAGAGAGAGAGATGGGGATGAGGTGTTGTTATCTGTTTTTTTCCTCCCGCTCTCCGGCAGTACCGGAGTACCAGAGAGAGAGAGAGAGTAGCAGGGTAGACACTGAGAGAGCATGGTATGCAGGCGACATCAACGGTCGCTGAGGTCGGAGTCTTTGACGACGACGGGCTGGTGCTGTGATTCTGCTCCGTTCGGGAACTCTGCTGCTCTCCCGAACGCATGCACACACACGCGCGTACACACACACACACACACAACACACACACACACACACACGCAACCACACGCGCGCACACATACACGCACACATGTGCACACACACACGCTCGTATGCGTACACACACACATGCACGCACGCACGCACGCGCGCACACACACACACACACACACACACACACACACACACACACACACACACACACACACAAAATACGCGAACACACGCCCATATCCTCCACTCTCTGCTCTGATCAATAGCAGTGATCACCGCAGTGTGTGTGTGTGTGTGTGTGTGTGTGTGTGTGTTGCAGCGAATGTGAAAGCCAAATTTACCCTTCCCTACCCCACCCTACCTTACCCTACCCCTACCCTACCCTACCCTATCCTACCCTTCAGCTCCACCAGTGGCTGTTGAAATTTTTTTTTTTTCTCGCTGTAATGCTGGCTGGTTGGCAGCAGTCGTACTGCTATTGTTTGTGTTGAAGTTGTCATTGTTGGCATTCCTGGTCGTCGGTGGAGGTGGAACTTCGGCACTCGCTGTAGTTGCTGATGCTCGTGTGTCGTGGTGTTTGTTTTTGGTTTGGTTTTTGTTCACGGTGTGGATTTTTTGTTTTGTTGTTATTTGTTTGTTTTGTTGGTTTTTTTTTTCGAGGGGGGAGGAGGATGTATGTTTTGCTGGCTTATTTGGTGTGTGTGTGTGTGTGTGTGTGTGTGTGTGTGTGCTGTTGTGTGTGTGTGTGTGTGTGTGTGTGTGTGTGTGTGTGTCTATGTATGTGTGTATGTGTTTGCATATGTGTGCGTGCGTGCGTGCGCGCGCGCGCGCGTGTGTATGAGACAGAGAGAGTCTGTGTCTGTGTGTACAGGGTTGTCTGAACGGTAAGCCCCTCCACAAATACATGGTGAATGTGTTTGCATGCGTGCTCGTCTGAATGTGCACGTGTGTGGCATGCGCATTTCAGTATGCCTGATTCAGGCAACCGAGGTTTTTAACTACTACGGAGCTTACCTTTTGTGTTCAGTATGATTTGACCCAAGTACCTGGCAAAGAATGTTCTGCTGCTGAAGTGGGATCCATTGCTATAGAAAAAAAGGGTGCTTTTAACTGTGTTGCTCTTTTGGGGCTAACGCTTCGAAAAACTTAATTCTGCATCGGTCTTCATGTGTCGAATGTCAATTTTTGAGAAGGAGAAGATGAAGGGGGGAAAGAAATGCCGTAGATAAAGAAAGCTTAATGTTTAGTTTGTTGCTGCTGTTGTTTTTGGTTGGGTTCGTTTGTTTTTGATCGCGGCTGTGACTGGTTCTTATAGAAAACGAATCAAACACACAGAGGTGGAACCTTGCATTTTCCGACCCATTTTATTGTCTGAACCAGTGAGAGGGAGGAAGCCGTTGCCCCCTTGAGGCCATGTTGGCCGCACACCAAAAATTAATGCGCCAAGGCCCTTGGTAAGGAGTCGAGTATTTATAGACTAGCGCCATTAGATTGTTTTGAGAATTTCTGTTGTGTCTGAAAGTTGATTCTCCTCGTTGTTCTTTCCTATGGTCTTCAAGGTACAATCCAGGTGTTTCCAACCAGACAGATTAAAATCAGTGTGATGGGACTGTTTGGGCGCTTCCATCTGGCGCAATGATAGGGCCACGGGTACTAAGTGCAAAGGCCTGAAATGTGACGTCAACTAAGGGGAAAGGTCATGTGTTTTGAAGGTGGTGATTTCATCGGTGGAAATCCCGCGCAAAAACAAGGGAGACAATTGGTAGGGAGAGTTGTTCTTTTCGATCAGTTTACCAGTTTAACATGAAATGCTGGCTCAAAGTTAAGACTGGCCGCAAATCCTGACATGGATGACGTGGTGTTTTTAGTGGAAAATCCTAATTGGGGCGTGTGGCCTGTGAGCCTCATCAAAATGCGCGGGCAAAGGCGAGGAAAGTGATTGGCTGCGGGAACAGGCGGTTGTTAAACAATCCCCCCCCCCCCCCCCCTCCGTGTCAGACGATTGATAGAGGGGGTGAGTCAGTCCGGAGGAGGCTGGTGTCCTTCGGCCTGGCGCAAAGTGGAGCTGTTTTTACAGGAAGGACTTGATGAGTGTTTGCAGCCCTTTTTGTCTCTCTGTCTGTTTCTCTCTGTTTCTGTCAGTCAATCTCTCTCTCTCTCTCTCTCTCTCTCTCTCTCTCTCTCTCTGTACCAGGGCTGGGTGGATAAAAGCATGTATATTGCTTATCTCGTTACCCTGGTTAAATAAAATTTCGTTTCGTTTCTCTCTCTCTCTCTCTCTTGGTGTGTGTGTGTGTGTGTGCGCGCGCGCACGAGCGCGCGTCCTGTCCAAGACGGCGACTGAATCTCCTTAGTGACGAGAGCATTCAAATCAACCAGCAGTTGTGACAGATATAATACCTTCAAATCGACATTGACAGATGTATCAAAATATCACAGACCAAAAAGGTGGGATTCGCTGCCACAGATAGCCTGCTTCAGTGTGACGGCTATGATGAGATGTCAGCAGTTCATCGAGATGCCCCCCTGTGAGGAATGACGCAACAAACGTGAAGCACGTGTTTTTCGTTTCGCTTGCCCTGTCACTTTGATCTTGGGCAAGAATATCCATGAAGAATTGTATGCGAACTCGCGTCTGTTTGATGCAGCCTTACTGATGACAGGTTATAAAGACCAATGTACTGAAAGAGTTTTGGCTGTACAAGACTTTCAAAAGGCGGGGACTGTTGGAGTTGAAGAATCTGAATGCTAATGATGAAATAGAATCGGTGTGGCACACAAGTGAAAAAGAGGTTGAAGTCGTTGTTTGTGCGTGCACGGTCAGTGTGTCCTTGTTTGTGGATCTCTTCTTCAGAGGGACCTGAGGCTTATTCTGAGTAACCAGACATTACCCCCATCCCTGCCACTCTTCCTCCCCGTCCGTCCCCTCTCTCCTCTCTCTCTCTCTCTCTCTCCTCTCTCTCTCTCTCTCTGTATAATTTTAATATTCTTAGTCCCTTAACTGGGACGGGGGTCAGATGGAAAAACAAATTGCTTTTCTGTTACGCTTCAGTATAAAGATTATCATCACTCTCTCTCTCTCTCTCCTCTCTCTCTCTCTCTCTCTCTCTCTCTCTCCTCTCTCTCTCTCCTAAGCACGCACACACGCGCACACACACACACACACACACACACACACACACACACACACACACAGAGGTACATTCAGATATGTAAATGCTTATACATTCACTCACGCACATCAGATAGACACCAACAACAACACACACGTAAACACACACACACAACAAATCACACACACACTCACACGCAGGCACACACACACCACACACACGCACGCACGCGCGCGCGCGCACGCACGCACGCACCACACACACACACACACACACTAGGAAAAGATGCACGCACGCGGCGTGCGCACACCCATACACATACAAAGTAGGCGCACGCACGCACGCACACACACACACACACACACACACACACAACACACACACGTACACACACACGTGCGCCGCCGCGCGCAGAAGGACCGTAAAGCACAGGGAAGACAAAGGTGTGGTAGACAATGCGTGCTGGAGAGCGATAAAGAAGCAGCTGCGCCATGCACACCAGAGCCAGCAGCCCGAGGTAGAGACTTCTTCACTTCACTCCACTGTCACAGCCTCCGGGTTGTCTGTGTCTGTCTCAGTGCGTGTGTGTGTGTGTGTGTGACAGCCAGCCAGCCAGCCAGGCCCTAACTGATGGAAGACGCACTGTGTGGTTTGTGGGTGACTGACCGATTGCGGCGTGTGGCGGCCCTGTAGAACTTGCAGAGCTATGGCAACGCACTAGCGCGTCAAGGCGATAATCCGGTTATTCTCAGACAAACAGCTAGGATCCCAAAGGAAACTAACAAACAAAAAGAATAAATGAAATAAAAATAAAAGAGGGGCAAACGGCTACTATTATCCTGAAGATCACCACTGCTGTCGCTGTGTTGTTGAGGATCAGAATTATCTTCCCTATGTTCCTTGGATCATGACTGTTGTCATTGTTGTTGTTGTTGTTTGTTGTTTTTGGTTGGTTTTTTAATAAAGGAAAACCGGTGTTATTGCGAGGAAAGCGTTGTGAACAGAAAAATCAACCTACAATCGCTATTGACCATGACAAGATGTGTATTGACCATGAGAAGTGTGTACCATGAGAATGTGTTGACCATGAGAAGGAAGAAGCGTACTGGACCATGAAGAAGTGTACTGACCATGACAGAAGTGTACTGACCATGAGAAGTGTACGGCGACCATGAGAAGTGTATACTGACCATGAGAAGTGTGTTGACCATGAGAAGTGTTGACCACGAGAAGTGTATTGACCATGAGAAGTGGTACTGACCATGAGAAGTGTATTGACCATGAGAAGTGTACTGATCATGAGAAGTGTACTGACCATGAGAAGTGTGTTGACCATGAGAAGAGTATTACATGGTGTTGACCATGAGAAGTGTACTGACCATGAGAAGTGTACTGATCATGAGAAGTGTACTGACCATGAGAAGTGTGTTGACCATGAGAAGTGTACTGACCATGAGAAGTGTACTGACCATGAGAAGTGTTACTGACCATGAGAAGTGTGCTGACCATGCGAAGTATACTGACCACGAGAAGTGTACTGACCATGAGAAGTGTACTGACCATGAGAAGTGTGCTGACCATGAGAAGTGTGTTGACCATGAGAAGTATTGACCATGAGAAGTGTACTGACCAAGAGAGGTGCAGATAAGGTCGGGGAAGATAGTTGTGACTCCACGATGATCACTGGGGTCTCGTGTTGTTTTTTTGTTGTTGTTATTGTGTTGTTGGTTTTTTTATTATTTCTCAGTATTTCAGTTCAGGAAAGTAACTTTGTTTCCTGCGAAATTACCACAAATCTTTCATATTCTCTCTGGAGAACACCGGCCATAAATTGATCATCTGTCGCGCTAAGAAACACAGTTTTGTCGTCGCCCTCAGGGTAACTGCTTTGCCACGTTTCTTGAAGGATAATAGTCGTTTTCCTGTGAACACACACACACACACACACAGCTGTTGTTGACATATGATGCTAGCGTGCTCCAATACCAAGGTCAGTCCCCTCTCACCTCTCTGAACTGGCTGGATCGTCCGGTTTACCAGGTGTGCGTAAGGGGGGGGGGGGGGGGGAAGCAGAAGATTGGGGGCTGTGTATGTG
>JADBJO010010028.1:0-5000 GCA_016801955.1 Conus betulinus
GTTTAGGCACATGGAGCCCATAAACATGTGGAGTTCACATAATAGTAATTACGTATGCACCAACCTTTCTTCAGCTCACGCAAGTGGAAAAAAAAAAAAAAAAAAAAAAAAAAAGAAAAGAAAAGGAACCAACTACCAAACGAGACAAAAAATTATGCAATGAAAGCAAAGTGCATAAATAGGAAAGTCATTTGGAGGGTACGGAAAAGTATCATACCCATTGTGTTAAGACAGAGGTCTTCGGCCTATTTAAGTGTTATGGGGTAGCAATTGTGGCTATATCACCTTGTTTAATACCAGCCAGTCAGGCACTGATCAGTGATCTTCTCAGTTTAAATGCATAAAAAATAAACTTTGCAAGTTGGATTATAACATCGTCACATTCAGACCTAAGGATAGAAAGCTTTTTGAATTTTAAAAGATCTAGATTGACTCTGGTTAGCAAATTATGTCTGAGATTATCATATGCAGGACAGAAGAAAAGAAAATGCATTTCGTCTTCAAGGGAATGTGCACATAATGGACACGATAGTAAACGGGTATCTGAAGTATATCTATATCTGTTGCTTTTCAACTCTGTTACGCCAAGCCTAAATCGTATAAACATATTGCGGACATATCTCGAAATTATTAGATCAAAATACTTTTCTGGTCCTAGAGCACTTTTGAAAGAGCTGTATAGATTGTATCGTGGTCTTGTTTCAATTTTTTCTGACCATTGTTGCAAAAAGAATCGATTTGTCTTTGTTTGAATTCACTTAGAAAAGCTTTAGGATTACCTACTCCTTGAGAGAACCATACATAGGCAAACCAGATGTACAAAGAATGTTTTTTACATGGGTAACCCATGTGGTTTTCCCTCTTTCATCGAGTGATCTCAACATGTAATATGCCATGCTTGCAAATCTGTCATTCGGTAAAGTGCATAACCTTAACCAGAAGGCTATGCATCTCACTTTAGCTAGGACAAGTAAGGGATAGCGGTTCAATTCTCCATAGACACAAAAATTGGGTGTATGTATGTAGACTTTTATTTAAAAACGCTTACACGCAAAAAGATGGACCTTTTCTATTTGATTAAATTCAAGAATACCCCAAATCTCAGCGGCGTATAACAACATAGGAACGACTCTAGTATCGAATAGTTTGAAGAACACCTTTGGAGATGAACACCCAAGTCTCCACATTGTTCTAGATATTTCAACAACACACCTTTTAGCTTTAGTAATTAAGTTTTCAGTGGCAATTTAAACTCAAGCGAGTAGTAAATTCCAGACCAAGATATCTATAAGAGTTAACAACTTCCATTTTTTCGTCACCGTAATACCACTGCTCATTTTTTGAAAGGTGGCCACCGTTTCGGAAAACTATGATTTTTGACTTATCTAAGTTTACTGTCAAACCAAACCTACCGGCAATGTAATGCAGATTGTTAAGTTGGTGCTGTAAACCTAGAGGCGAAAATGATAGAAGAGCGATATCATCTGCAAACATTAACAGAAATATTCGGTAGCGCCAGGATTAAGCTGAATTCCATGAGTACCTTTGTCAATGACATAGACCGCTAACTCGTTTATTAAGAAGGAAAATAATGTAGGTGAAGCTAAGCAACCTTGCTTCAATCCTTGAAAACACTCAAAATACTCAGTAAAACCTGCTGAGGAGCGTATACAACACTGTACAGATTGATACATTGCTTTTAAGGCCTGTAAAAGTTTTCCTTTGACGCCTAACTTTACCAAAACATTCCATAATACACCTCTTTTGACCGTGTCAAAGGCCTTTTGAAAATCGACAAAGGATACATACAGTTTTTTCTTTTGCACAAGATATCGTTGGACAATAGCAAACAATGTAAATATGTGATCAGTAGTTCTATAGTCTTTACGGAAACCTGCTTGACACTCCAGTATTACATGATTGTTTTCAGCCCAGTTAGTTAAAACGCGAGTTTAGAATATGCGTATACAACTTACTGATGCAACTTAAAAGAGTTATTCCACGATAGTTCCCTGGGTTTTCAGGATCGCCTTTTTTAAATAGTGGTATTATGATGCCCTTGCACCATTCCTTTGGATATTACCCTCAGCAAATAGTGTGTTGAAATATTTTAATAAGAAAGGAATAACGTGTTCAGACAGTTTAAGGAATTCATTTAAAACTTGGTCTGGGCCTGGGGCCTTTCCTGACTTAGTATGTTTAATAGCTTCTCTGATTTCTGTTTCGCTGATGTCACAGTTAAGCTCATCTAGGTCTAAATTGTTTTCTTGGTTGACAAAGTTTATGTCATGATCATTTAAATCGTCAGAGTTAATATCATTTAGCAGGGCGCTGAAGTGATCAAACCATGTTTCTTTGGAAATGCTATTTTTAACATGTTTTATGGTTTTGCAAAGTTTCATTTCTTTCCAGAAATCTTTTGAACTGTGGATATTTTCAAGAATTTTCTGTACTTTGTCCCTCTTGTAGTCTCTTTCTTTTGTTTTCAGCAGACCTTTATATGATTTTCTTTCCATGTTGTACGAAGTTTTTTTTTCGTTATTGATGTTTTATTTCTATTGTATCTGCGAAGGGCATGCAAGGCTTTCTTCTTTGCTTGTTTACATTCCTTATCGTACCATTTATCTTCATCACTGTAATTTGATTTGGAATTAATTACATCTTTCCGCATACAAGATGCTGAATCTAATAAAGCATTTGTAAATGTATTAAGCGCTTCGTCGCAAGAAACTTCTATCTGTGCAGTAGCGAGGGTTAGTTTATCTTTGAAGAATGGGCTGTTCAAACGTTCTAGTAACAAATCTTTCTTGTCATTGGCCCAAACATTTTTGTAACATGACAATAATTTTCGTAATCTTCTTTCGAACTTGATTTTGTTTTCAGCGTCAAAACATAGAGGCATGTGGTTAGATTCTACTCTCTCTTGAATTTCAAGAGAGACACAGTAATCTAGAAAGTCTGGTGACACAAGGACATAGTCATTTGTGCTATTACCTGTTGCTGACAAGTATGTAAATTTATCAGACTTCTCAGGGGAACATAAGCCATTTAAAATAATCAGTTCCAAACATACGCACATAGATAATAATGTTTTCCCATAATCATTTACACAAATATCTTCAGCATATCGGCATGGAATTATAGCATCGGTTTCATGACTGTTAATATATTCCGGATCAGTTTCAAACATTTCTGGATTAGGTTGAAGATTTCCTGTCCTGGCATTAAAGTCGCCACAAATAAGGAGGTTTGCTGTGTCTACTTCAAGAACTAGATTAGCTAGGCACTCTTCAATGGTATTAATATGACATTCTATTTGCACAGTTCTATAGTACGGCGATGAATGAGGAGGACAGTAACAATTTACTAAAACGACATCAGAGTTCGTACCAAACACCCTCTTATCAAATCTAACACACACAATATGATCATATCCATTTCAATTTCTGTAACATAATCAACATAGCATTTTCTAACCAAAATCAGAACCCCGCCACTACACCTACCGTGCGTTGACAGTTTGATGGCAGGAGATGAAAAACAAATATAATCAGGTAAACTGTTACAATGGAAATCTTTTCGCGTTGAAATGTCTCGACAAAACATAAAACATCGTATTTATTTATATGTTCAATAAAATCTCTTTCTGCAAATTTTCCCATGAGACCCCCAATGTTCCAATAAAGAAAAGATAGCTCGCTTAACTCACAGTAATCTGTTGAGTCACTGGATTCAGTAACCGAATCGTCACGATCTGAAGAGTTTCTTGAGGCCGGACCGTCACGTCACAACCACACATTCTCAGTTTGTTCTGTATCGACAGTCTGCATTTCAGGGGAGCTGGGTGGGCGGGGCCTCTTGGCAGGGGTGGATGGCCTCGATGAACCCCGTAACGGCCGCTCACCAGGGTTGAGGAGACCAGAGGAGGTCCTTTTGCCAGCTGAATCCGGAGAGGAGCCGCGCTGTCTTGCCCTTTGCCTGTCGTCCTTGCTGGTCCTGGTTTTGTCCTCCTGTCCGGGCCTGCTCCAGTTTCCCTGGTTCGTAGAGGACCAGAGACGACCAGCTTGCCGGCCTTGAAGTATGCGTACACGCCCTTGTCCCTGTGCTCCTTCACGACGGCTCTCTGGCGTGTGGTCAGGTCTCCAGCGACTTTCACCCCTTTCTTCTTCAGAGCTTCTCTTCCGGAGTTGAGGACCGCCATTTTGTCTTTCCAGCGCGCCATTTTCACGATCATGGGACGTGGGTTTGATATAGAGGTGTTAGTACGACCTCCCAAGCGGTGCGCCCGAACAACGTCATCAAGAGTCCAGGTTTTGTTTGGGACCGTGTTTTGTAAAATGTTTACTACCTTGTCGGCACACGACTCGTAGCTTTCATCAGGGGATTCTGGAATGTTGAAGAAACGGAGATTATCCCTTCGAGACATTTCTTCCAGTTTGTCCACCTCAGCTTCAACCTTTTTCTTAAGTTCTACGACATCTTCTTCTTAGGTCGTCGACTGTAGCAGCAAGGTCTTCCTGTTTTTTCCTTCACTTCTTCACACGAAGTTTCAATCGCCAAAGTTCGTTGCTTCAGATCTGCCACGTCGCACGACAGGTTTTGTAATGATGTTCTGACGTAAGAAATCTCTGACATGATGTTTGAAAGTTTATCATTAAATATAGACGTTTGGGAGTCAATAATCCGTTGGATATCTTCCAATGTGAAAGGCAATGGCGGGCCAAGTGTGTACTGTTTTCGTTTCCTTACACTGCGCGCAATCGCCATTGCAAAAATATTATTAGCGAAATGGAATCTGTTGGCTAGTACTTTCGTTGAGATATGTATAAAACAAAAACCCGCACACTCGTGTCATTTTCGTGGCAGTAAACACATTTTCACCCCCACCCCTCTCTGTCCGTCTGTCTGTCTGTCTGTCTGTCTCTGTACATCTTCTCTTTCCCTTTTCTCCTATCTCTCTTTCTTCCTCTCTCTCTTTCTCACTGTCTCTCTTCATCCCG
>JADBJO010010028.1:27500-30418 GCA_016801955.1 Conus betulinus
CACACACACACACACACACACACACACACACACTCAAACACACTCGCATATGTATACACACACGCGCACATGCACATGCACACATACGCTCTTTCTTTCCCTTTCTCTCTCTTTCGGCACGATTTTTTTTTTTAATCGTCTAATATCACGATTAGTGGAAAGACGTTACATGAATCACACACACACACACACACACACACACACACACACACACACACACACACACACACACACACACACACACACACACACACACACACACTCTGCTGTTTGACAGCAGAATGGAGCGAGCTCACACCCACAAGACTGTGTCAGTCAAAGCAGCAGCTGGAGGAAATCTGGCTTACGGGCCAAAGTTCTCGCCATACAGATTGGAGCGAGGAGAGGGGGGGGGGGGGGGGGGGGGGGGGGGGGGGGGGGGTAAATTCATCAGCCTATGATCTCGTGAAACAGCTCGTGATTTCTGGTATTTCTCCAACCAGATTATACTGGATGGATGGGTGTCTCGGGCCGTGGCTGCTTCAGACGGATGTCTCGCCCACATCACAATGGGGGCACATAAGGCGGGAAATGTAAGCCTTACGCAGTTCATGTTTGTTCCTCCCCGACTAGGATCCAGTTGGAACTATTTTCAGTCGCCTCGCGAGACGTCCGTCTGAAACAGCCACAGCCTGAGACACCCATCCACCCAGTATAATCTGGTTCGAATCCCGGCAGCACCAGGGGGGAAAAAAATCTGACAGCACAGGGGCATCTGGGAGTCATGACCTGGTTGCGGCCCGGCCTCCTTAGAGTGTAAGGAGTTTGAGGCCGAAACACTTGCCTGGGTGGGAGATTGGGGATTTTCTCCTAGACCATGCAGTAAAGCTCTCCCAAGAATTTCACCTACCGTAGCAGGCTAAGTGCTCGCCGAATTCTAACACCAGCGTTGGAATTTTTACTCATCGGTAGAATGTTGGTTTTGTGTGTGTGTGTGTGTGTGTGTGTGTGTGTGTGTGTGTGTGTGTGTTTTGCTTTTTTTTTTAATTATTAAACGTCACCGTTTCTCGTGGATGCGCAGTCAGTCACACTAGGAGTTGTTTTTCTTGCCACGTATCCACAAAATTGCATGCCTTTGTCTGTGAAGCATCGCAACACATGTCCTTGAACCCCACTCGCCTTCGTGGATGAACTTCCACGTTGTATTGCCAGGGTGGTTACCGAGAGAGAGAGAGAGAGAGAGAGAGAGAGAGAGAGAGAGAGAGAGAGAGACAGTGTGTGTGTAGAAGGGGGTGTGGGGGTGAGATAGAAGAGAGAGTGACAGACAAACAGACAGACAGACAGGCAGGCAGACAGACAGACAGGCAGATAAAGGGAACAGACACTGTTAAACGGGATCAGACCTGAATCCCCGACAAAAACCAAGCAAATTCCCCTGTCTTCTAACGTGCCGACGAAAGCAGACCGACACGGTCACGCACGTGCATCGGTCAGCAGTCACCAACAACCTGGAACGGAACAGTGGCACAGACCTGGCTGGAGACTGCCGTGTGCCGCACTGCTGCTAACGGGGGGGGGGGGGGGGGGGGGGGGCGAAAGAATTGGCCGTCTGCTTGCCACACTGCTGCTAACTGGGGGGGGGGGGGGGGGGGGGGGGGGGGGGGGGGAGCGCAAAGAATGGACCACGTCTGCTCCCTGGGGGAAGAAAGGACGAGCAGGGGAATCGAACCTACAGCCTTACCTCTGTGGCTAGATCGATACTCTGTCCATCATCTGATGAGCAGCTAGGCCTCCCACCCCCATCACCTACCTGGTGCCATGAAGGAAGGGGGGGGGGGGGGAGGAGGGTAGGGGGTCTAGGCAGAGAAGAAAAGTAGGAGATGGTAATAAGAGCTGGGCCAGTCGTCGCTCTGTTATTGTTGGGGGTCTGGTTCTGTTTTCGGTATTTCTCTGTCTTTCTCTCTCTCTCTCTCTCTCCTGCTCTCTCTCTCTCTCTTCTCTCTCTCTCTCTCTCTCTCTCGGTGGCGTTTTGTGGTTATGTCTTGATCTCTCATTACCGAAGATGGAGATCAAAGAGCGGAAGAGGTGGCAGGCTGTCACTCTTGTCCCACAATGCCAGAGAGGCCTAAATGGGTCTGATCTTACGATGGGAGGAAGCGGACTTGCAACGTACAATGAGGATGGGAAAGGCGGAGGGGAAATAATCATTTCTGGTCTCCAGTTTTTTACTCCCGGATTACACGGGGCCAGCCTGTCCAATACCCCGTTTGTTGTTCTTCAGCCTCGATAAGATTTCTTCTTGCTCCCAAGGTCTTTGCCCTGCCCTCCTACACGCACCCCTCTGCTCCCCTCGCGACCTCATCCTCCTCTCCTCTCTTCTCTCTCTTTCTCTCTCTTCTCTCTCTCTCTCTCTCTCTCTCTCTCTCCCTCTCTCTCTCTCTCTGGTCGAAAAAAAAAAGGTTTCCCACAATGAAATCCTTTTATGTACCATTTTGGTCATTCACCTTCTGCCCTTTCCCCTCCCCTCCCCCTCCTCCCCCCCTCTCTCACTCTCTCCTCTCTCTCTCTCTCTCTCTCTTCTCTGTGTCTCTCTCTCTCTTTCCCTCTCTCCTTCTCTGTCCTTTTTCTCATATCCCAACTCTTTCTATCTCATATTTCCAGACACACACACCACACACACACACACACACACACACACACACCCACACCCACACACACACACAAACCGTGCACGCATGCACGCATGCGACAGCACACACACCAGTGCGCGAACATGAGAGAGAGGAGAGAAGACAAAGAAAGAGAGAGGGTGGGGGGGGAGACAGACAGATGGAGCCAGAGACCAAACTCTCGAACCCTGTCGTGTGTGGATGTACCCATGTGAGTGTTTTGCTGGGGATGGATAAGTGATGGAGACAGGGATTTCTCTCTCCCTTCCC
>JADBJO010010028.1:32511-37511 GCA_016801955.1 Conus betulinus
ATGACTATGAAGCAAAAAACAAAGCAAATTCAAAATGAATAAAAACAATAGAATTGAGCTTTTCTTTAATCTGACAGCTTTTGTGGTATAAATGAAACAGAACTGTAAACAAAATTAAAGCACCAAAAAAAAAAGTATTAAATGAGAGAGAAATGAAAAACACTATAAAAAGAAACATTGCTTTCAAACAAAAAATTCCATTGCTCAATGTCCAAAAGTTATGGTGAAATACTACTAATATTTACACTAAAACTAGCACACATGCACACACGTGCGCGCGTACACTCACACACATGCATCACGCACGCGTGCGCGCGCGCGCACACACACACACACACACACACACACACACACACACACTTACGTGCGCATGCAACACATGCATACACTCACGAACGTATACACGCGCACTCACACACACACACACACACACACACACACACACACACACACACACACACACACACACAAAGAGACTCACATTTACCTCTCTCTCTCTCTCTTCTCTCTCTCTCACACACACACTCTCTCACACACACACACACACACACACACAGACACACACACAGACTCACTCTTGCTCTCTCTCTCTCTCTCTCTCTCTCTCTCTCACACACACACACACACACACACACACACACACACACACACACAAAGCAAGAGACAGACAGACGGACAGACAGAAAGGAGGGAACAGACACTGTTTAAGGAAGAAAAGAAAATTTTTTTTTTTTTAAAAGAAAACGCAAACAACCGCCCTGTCTTCTAAGGTGCCGACAAAAGCAGACTAAACACGGTCATGCACGTGCATCATTGAGCAGTCATCACAAACCTGGAACGGAACAGCGGCACTGCCCCTGTGATCTCCGGAAACAGACGTCTGCCGCACTGCTGCTAAAGAGAGGGAGGGGGGGGGAGGGGCAGACCACGTCTGATCCCCTGGGGTGAAAAAGGGGGGGGCGAGCAGCAGCAGCAGGAAGGGGAGAATCGAACCCACAGCCTTGAATGTTGTAACCAGATCAATATTCTGTCCATCAATCCATCCATCCCAATGAGCAACTCGCTCCTTCTCCCCCCCCCCCCATCCCCCTCCATCACCGCCACCCCTCACCCCCCTCTTCCACACACCGATGCTACAGAGGGGGAAGGCAGGGCAGAAAGGAACTTGGCTGAAAAAAAAAAGTATCAAGATGGTCGCTTGGTGCCAGACGGTTGCCGTTATTATTTGGTTTACTTACACGTCTCTGGTTCTGTTCCAGAACCTCTCTCTGTCTCTGTCTTTCTGGCTCTGTGTCTGTCTGTCTCACTCTGTCTCACTCCCTCTCCCCCCCCCCCCTCCCCCCCCCCCCCCCCCTCCCTCCCCCCCCCCCCCCCCCCCCCCCCCCCCCCGTCTCCGTTCTCTCTCCCCCCTCTCTTTGCCAGTTTATATAACAATTAACTGTGGCATGTCACTGAGACAGACAGACAGACAGACAGACAGACATACTGACAGACAGTAACACAGACAGACAGTCAGACAGAGATCAGAGGGAACAGGCGCTGGTTTAGGAGAAAAGAAGTGGCACACCACCACCACCACCACCAGTAACAATATTCATAATGATGATGATCATGATGGTGATACTACTACTACTACTACTACTACTACTACTACTACTACCACCACCCCCACCACCACCACCACCACTGTTACTACATGAATTTGGGAAGAAATCAAAATTGACAATAAATGTTGAAGGCATTTTTTTTTCTTTCTTTCAGAAACAAAACACAATAGGACCATGTTAAGCGCAAACATCTCAACCAGTCTGGGAAAAGCATTACATAGATCCTATCAAGACAGATGAAAAAAGCACGCTGGACACAGTAAGTAAAGAAATAATAAAAAGAAACAAAATATACACAGCTCAGCTACAAATTCCGTGAAAACGAGTTAGGGCAGACATCGAATTCAGGTAAGGAAGGAAAAAAAAAAAAAACAACAACAGCTTTTTGGAAACTCGATTACATATGAAAACCGACCTTCCTCGAAGCATTGAAAAGCTGGACTTCATAGATCGATTACAACACACACACACACACACACACACACACACACACACACACACACACACAGAGACACACACAGATAGATAGATAGATAGATAGATAGATAGATAGATAGATAGATAGATAGACAGATAGATAAACAGATAGACAGATGGACAGACAGACACATAGATCGATCAATAGAAATATAGATGTAGATAAATAGATATATGGATGGATAGATGGATACACACAAGTGATGGATAGACACACACACATACATAGAGATAGATAGATGGATGGATAGACACACACCCATACAGAGACAGAGAGAGAGAGAGAGAGAAACGCATGCGCGTGCGTGCGTGCTCACACACACACACACACACACACACACACACACACACACACACATTTACACACACTCTCTCTCTCTCTCTCTCTCTCTCTCTCTCTCTCTCTCTCTCTCTTGCTCGCTCGCACGCAGGCATGCAAGCACGCAAGCACGCACGCACGCACACACACAGGCATACATGTTCACACGCACACACACACACACACACACACACACACACACACACACACACAGATAGATAGAAAGAGAGAGAGAGAGAGAGGCAGCGCAGACAGACAGACAGACAGACAGACAGAGACAGAGAGAGAGAGAGAGAGAGCGCGTATCACACTGCAGAGGCTTCTACCGGGCAGAAAGCACCTGATATTACTGCAACTACGGTTAATACAGGTTCTTTCTAACACGAATTACTTTCAAGCCTGGCGCATCAGCATACTTTGGCATAAACTCATTCTCTCTCGCCAGTTTCTTCGAGGTTTCAGGGTACAGTGTCAAATACGCAGACACAGCCTGGCGTTTCGACCTGTCAGGTCTTCTTCAGGCAAGATAAACAGCATGCAGGACAATGAAAACGAACGAGCAAATCACTGATCTAAAATTCGGCGCAAGATGATGATGATGATGATGATGATGATGATGATGTATGTTTCTGCATTGTCGCTCAAGATTCAACGCCCTTCTTGCGCCGAAAACGAGAAGATAAAAAAAATGCTCGTTCTTCGTTTTCATTGTCTTGAATGTTATTTATCTTGCCTGAAGATAACGCGTCGTGTGTTTTGTCTCGTAATTTGTTTGTCCCTGTTGTTCGGCGGGCTCACTAAGAACTATTCTTAAAATTAGGTTCATATTGAGAGGATCCTCGATACTGGGAAAATCCTGACGTTTCCAGAATGCTGCAACTCTCTATTTTGCTGCAGACGTTGCACATGAAGCACTGGTGGACTCGATCTCGTCGGAAGATGGTTCAAGCCTCACAGCAATGGAGCAGAGCACCCGGGACCTCTGTTCTGTACACGGCAGCTTTGGTGGAAGAGTGTCTGATCCCCCCCCCCCCCCCCCCCCCCCCCCCCCCCCCCCCCCCCCCACCAAGTTTCCTTGTGAGCATAGTGAAGGCCGCGCTGGCCTTTACAATGGCGCTGTCCCCTTTCTGTCCACAGATCCCTTGCTGTTCACAGCGCTGCCCTGACAGCAGAACTACTCCACATTCCTGATGTCTATGTCGTTGATGGCAGCAGGTAGTGGAGGAGGTGGAACTCTGGCGATCTGTGGGCAGTAAGGGGCTGGAGCATGGCCTCTGTTTGGCTGGGGTCAACCCATCTCACCTATCATATATCACCTATCATCTATCACCTATCATCTATCACCTATCATCCGTCACCTATCACCTGTCACCAGAGTCTTGAAGACCGTTGGAACACCACAGAAGACTTCACAACCAGCTTCTTCAACTTCTCCTCCTCCCAGTTCTCAGACGCCCTTAGGCAGTTGCTGAGTGTGAGGCCAGTCCATTGACTGATGTTGTCCTTCCATCTCTTTCTCTGTCGTCCTCTCCTTCTGTCTCCTCGCGCTGGTGCTTGCAGAATGGTTTTTGCAAGACGTGTTCATCTTGATACATGGCCATACCATGTCATTTTCCTTCTTTTCACTGTAGACAACAGGTCTTCGTATGGTCCGATGGCTTGCCATACTCTGGTCCGGACCTCCAAATTGGTAATGTGGTCTTTGTCTGAAATGTCAAGGATCTTGCGGAAGCACTTTATTTCTAATGCCTGAATCCTTCTCTCAAGTTCAGCTGTCAGAGTCCACGTCTCACAGGCATGGAGAAATATGGCAATGACCAGGGAGCGCATCAATCTGATCTGGAACTGATTGTGATGTTTCTGTCATTCCAGATGAGGTCCTAGTCTGGCTAGTACTGCTGTCGTTTGCGCAACTCTGGAGAGCACTTCAGATTTTGATCCCTCATCTGAAACAATTTCCCCGAGGTACTTTAAGTTCTGAACTCTCTCTAGTCTTTTTTTTTTCCCTTGATAGCGCTGAGATTAACAGCGAGGCCACTAGATCTGAAGGCGGCTCCGACTGCTTAGGTGGATACACGAGTAGGTGCAGCTGCTTGCCACGTGTTTCAAACGTTCACCCCTTTTTGTGCTCTACATAATGGTCTTGAACAAGAAGTCATGGCTAGATACATATCCAAACCGGGTACTTTGTTGAATGCGAAACTCCGATATAAAAGAAGAAAAAAAAAATATCAACTGCGAGGTTCTGATGGCAGATCTTTTTTTCCACTTTGTTTTTGTGTCGGGGATAATGATGTAAGCTGGTATACTTTTTCGGCAATGTCTGTTCTCTCACATACGTTTCAATGTTTCTGAGAGTTGTCTGTGAGACAAACTTTACGTGGGAGCGTATTTTTGTTCCAGTGCATTGCTCTCTTTCTCGTAAATCGTCTCTGCATTGTCGTTCGCTTTGACATGGGGGAAGCAATGGAGGAAATGTTGTAAACAAACATAATATAATCAAGAAACTTTTCAGGAAAAAACTTCTCTCTCTCTCTCTCTCTCTCTCTCTCTCTCTCTCTCTCTCTCTCTCTCTCTCTCTCTCTTCGTGAGTGGGA